>JASDQU010103388.1:83592-131789 GCA_032191745.1 Picea mariana | reverse complement strand
TGAAATATATGGCAGTTATAGATCCTTCAAGGAATTTCTAACTTATTTTGATGGTTCATCGCAAATTATGTTGAGGTCACCAAAGGAAATGTGTGCCTATTAAACAAGGGGGTCTCCTTTATATGAGATGAGTTTTCCAAAATGTCATTTGACACTTTGAAAAATCACTTGTGTCTTCCCCCCTACTGAGTCCTATGGACTACAATAGAGACTTCTTACTATACCTTGTGGCATATAAATCAACCATTAGGATGTTACTGTTTCAAGAAGATGATTTTCACTAGGACTATGTGGTGTACTACCTAAGAAAAATCCTCACCAGACTTGAGTTGAGGTTCTCCCATGTTGAAAAATTGGCTTTGGTAGCAATCCATGATGTCCAACGATTATAGCATTACATACTTCTTTATAAAACCACTGTGATTGCATATAAAAATTCTTTCTGGTTTTTCTTAACCAAAGAAGTCATCGGAGGCAAGTATAACAAATGGATAGTGATTTTTCAAGAGTTCGATATGGAATTCGCATCTGCCAAATTAAAAAAATCTCTAGTTTATCGTTGAATTAAGGTTGAAGTTACCATAGGGTGGTGACAATTGGATCAAAACTAAATCGTTCCCATAAAATAATTTATTCTTCATCTCATTGAGTGACAGTTGGTATGGAGACATACTCGTATATCTCCAAATTCAAGGTTTCCACCTGAATTCTCTTGTGATGAGTAGGATCGTGTTCACCATCACGCAAAGAACTACCTCATCATCAGTGACACTTTGTATCATTGAGGGGTGTATCAAATTTTGTGTCATTTCTTGACTCATGAGGAATCAGAGAGAGCCCTAAATGATTTCCACAGTGGATCCTATGGTGCTCATCTCTCTAGGTTGGAAACAACCCAAATTGTACGCCGGATATTTTTGTCCATTGATCTTCAAGGATTGTGTTGAAGCAGTCAAGAAATGTCATTTGTGCCAAGTTTTCTCAAAGAAAATGTGGGTGCTCTTAGCTCCACTCTATCCCATCATCACTATTTTCCCTTTAACCAAATAGGGGGCTTATTTTACGATATGTCACCCATATTAGGATAGGGGAGACAAGTACATTACCTTGGTCATTGACTACTTCACCAAGTGGGTTGAGGCCATGCCAACATTCTCAAATTATGGTGAGATGACTACACTCTTTATATTCAATCAAGTTATAGTCGAATTTGGCCTAACTACGGAGATTATCACTAACCATGGAAGTCACTTCCAAAACAATATGATGTATGAATTGGAAACTAAGTTGGGGTTCTAAAAAGAACATTCATCACCTTGCTACCCATAGGTAAATGTTCAAGTTGAGGTAGTCAATAAGTCCTTAAAAACCATCCTCCAGCAAACAATTAATGTAAACAAGTCTAACTAGAATTTAATGTTTTTCTCAACACTATAGGCATAAAAAACATCTGTAAATACTGCCATAGGTTTCACACATTTCCAACTTATTCATGGGGTGGAATCGGTTCTCCCTGTTGAATGTAAGATTCATTCTCTTAAGATTTCCATTGAACTCCTTCCTAACACCATTTCCCTAGAAGAATGCCTCATTCACTTAGAAAATCTCAACAAGTGATGCAGAGATGCAACTAAGGATGAATGAGGCACATAAGATGTGTGTCAAGGCCTAATATGATAATTTTTTCTACCCTCAAATCTTCTTTGAAGGAGACTTGGTTTTGGTCTACAATCAAGACAAAGTTGCCTTGGGGGCAAGCAAATTTAACCCTGTGTGGCATGGTCCTTACATCATGAGGCATGTCCTTCATAAAGGATATTATGAGTTAGAATGTTATGAAGGAAACATTTTGGATGAGACCCACAATGAGCTCTACCTCAAGAGGTACTATGCTTAGGAAGCAATTCATGAGCATCTCCCTTTGTAATTGTTATACATTAGTAGTTTTAGTTTTAGTTAGTTTTAGATTTGTTCTTTTTTTTCTTTTCTTATCATGCTTTTTGCTTGGTTGGTAGATGTCATCAGATACACATATGTTTTTTGGATTTGTGAATGGTGCTAGCCATCACACTCGGAACCTCGCTTCTGTCACTTGGGTGATTTATTCTCCCATGAGATAGTTTATGACCTCGGTAGGTGTTTTCCTCGATCCGACAACCAATAACATGGTCAATTATAGTGTCATAATCAAATTTCTCTCAGATTCTATTTCACATGGAATCTGTAACCAAATAGTTCCCCTGGATTCACAACTAGGGGTTTCACAGTTAAATGACATGTACACGGTTCGTGATGCTACACTTCTATGTTCTTATGGGTGTGACTTATCAAACATTATTTTGAATTTATTTCAAACATTCATGTCTTGAGAAGTTTTAAGTACTTATCTAACACATTGGCTAACTATGTGTTAGATTGGAATTTATCACATTAATCAAAAAATCACGCATGTACATCATGGAAATCAAGAATATCATCATTGTGAATATAAGTAAAGTTAGAAAGTTCCTATATATATTATATCATAAGTATCATCAAGCACAAAAAAACTAGAGTACAATGTACAAAATCAAGCATTCCATCCCCTAATAATACATATGTATATGACTTGTAATACAAAAATGTCAACATACATCTAGGTATCAAACCCTGAGGTCCACATGGGTCTTATGGTAGAAAACAATGGTGTTCACCACCCATCAGAAAACACATACCTAGGCTCATGGAACACCAACCATCTAACACTTGATGAACTTTGAAAGGTCCTCTATCGGTGTCATTGGTACATAGTGGATCAATCCCTCCAGGTTCCTTTACATCGACTACAAGACCCTCCTAGGCTCTCCCCCTGATTTGTCCTTGACTCTACCCCTACATCAATGGATCAGATAGTCTACAGGTCACATTGGTCCAATATTAATGGCTATGACCTAATGGGTCCACTAGTCAAAGAAATCCTCATCGAACATGTTGGTGACATGACCGCCTCTGATTTTGTGCAAGTCTTCACACCAAAGCATCATGGACTCTAAAATACCAGGTGGGGTGAGTATGACACATAGACACATCGATGGAAATCACTCGAAAAATAACGTGCATAATATGCTACCATAACCAAAGTTATTTTTCCGCCCAATTTTGCAATTTGTCAGCTCGACCTTCATGTTAGTTAAGATCTCAGTGCACCAATAAAATATGGTGGGATGCAAGCACTCCACCCCATAATACATCTATGGGCACAATTCTTGGTGAAGTGCTATGGAACCATACACTCGAGCTATCATAAGGAGGATTATCTTCATACTCAAATCTTCAATGTTGTTTATCAGAACTTGGGAGCCCATCATTTGGGTTCCCACAGAGTAGTATGTATGGATGTATTCTTGGATTGTCATTGTACCTCCACCTCAACCACCTCCTTTTAATTTTACTAGTTCTCCATGCTAGGATAAACTTGTTATGAATTATATGATTTCCACCTCAAGCTTGAGGGGTTCGTCGTCTATGATGAATGTTTCTTGCTCTAGTTCCCAATATCACATCAACATTTGTAATAATGGTTTCAATGCATGCAGATTCATAATGGTGAAAAATTTTAGCAAGCCACATTCCTAGAGGGAATTCATGGACTTCAGATCTTTTATGACATGGTTATCAACATCTTCATGATCTCTTTCTCACCGTACTATAGCCATCTACATTTTCAAGGGAAAATTTTGCAAGTTAGAGCAATTTCTTGGCAACTTTTAGGGGTACACACACTTGTTCTTGAGAACAAGTGCATGTACATGTGCCTTGTGTTAAGGAAGAGCGTGTGTAGGGATGTATACATGCACCATGCGTGAAGAAAAGGCGTGGAGGTGCCTTCCCTTCACTAAAAAGGGTCCCTGACAGCTAAATTTTGAGAAAAAAATAAAATGAAATGGATGAATTGAAATAGGAAGGGATAATGAGTTACCTATATCTAAAGAATATGAAATTTCTATGATAGAAACTCTTGGAATATCCACTTGAATTTTGTGGGTTTTTTGAGATACAATCAAGGATTTGGTAAAAATTGCACAATAACTTGGTAAAATTTCACATTTTCACTTATATATCACATTTCCTCCCACTCTTGTATAGTTTGAAATACCTATTACTTATTTTTGTGAGATATTTTGTCATAATTAATACCTAACATGGTAACTTTAGATTGTCCTTGCATTTTTTCAGATACAAAAAAGTTCTAAGGTCACTTAAGTGATGTTTTTCATCACTTTCGTCCACATTAATCTAGTCTAACAAGTAATGGACTGAAAATTGGCATTTAGCTTAGGTTTTAAACCTTGGATTATGTATCATTGGTTTCATGTTCCATATTCTTTCCCTAGGATTGACCTCACCAAGTTGCAACATGCCACCTTCTTATCATTTTAAAGTGTTATAATTTACGTGGTAGAGCCTACCAATCATGGGTGCCTAAGTTAGCACCCCATTTTCCATTTTGGCACCCATGCTTGGCCATTTCCCATGGGGCTCCCATTTTTTTCTTTTCGAGTTGCATTATTGCATTGCGTATTGTTGCTTATGATTTTTAGCCTAATGCCCGCTATAGTTTTATATTTGCTTCTAATTGCTTATGAATTCTCTTAAGTTGTTCACCTTTGTATATATTGCTTCTACATCTTAGAACCCTTATCCTTGGAGGAAACATGTTGACGAGCATAGGTATATTTCAAGAAATTGGAACTAGTTTATTTTCCCCACGACACTCATTTCCTCCATTGTATTTTAGCATTCTTTTATTCTTTTACGGGATTTTATAACACAAAAAAGACAAAAAAAAAATGAAATATTATAAAAAAAAGAGAGTGGGGAAGAATAAATATCTTCACTTTTGGTGGAATAAATCCTAAGTTATGTCACCCTTGAACAAAGCACCAAGTATTGAGTCATTTTCTAAACAAGTTGGATTTTAGTATGGAATTAGGAAGCCAAACCTTGATTCTTGAATTGTTTACTCCTCCAACTAGTTACTCTTCCAGTCATTATGGAGATTATATCAATGCTTCCTATGTCGCAAACTTATATCATTGTTCCAATTTGCATCAAATGATGCCCAAGTCACCATTGTGTCATTCTTCTATTCAAGGGTTTTTGTTAACATATGTCAATGATTCGTCAAATTTCTTGACTATCCATGTCGGCCTTCCTGGTTTTAAAGTTGTTCTCAATTTCATCAGTATCTATGTTCTTTACTCCTGCCAGTGTAGAAGGTCTCCATTGACTTCTCGCTAGCGATTCATCTCTTATCGACTATGACACATTTATCTAAGAGGTTGACCTGGAGTCGATATCACCTTGGGACTATTATCATCATCGGTAGGTTACCTTGCACTCAACAGATGACATAACATCATTGGTCACTGATTGAGTGGTTCCCATGTTTTCAACATTAAGACCTCTATTCACATATTGGGATTCATGTTATACCTTGGTTTACATTTTCATCAATGGTGGAAATTCCCACGTCTGTCAGTGACTTTCATTATAATTTGTTTATCAAAGGGTCTCTTTTGTACGCTATTCCATCTAGTGCATGTGAGAGATTTACTCGGTGGTGTGTTCTTCCAGATTTTGTTCAAGACCTTCAAATCATTTTCCTTATGTTCGTTCATGTTGGATTATTGGGGATGCCTTAATGCCCTCCTTCCAACTTATTTCTTCCCATTCTCTGGGATCAAGATCTAGATATTTCGCAGTACCTTGGGGCTTTTTGTCATCAGTCGCAGTATCCCTTGCTATCAACAATGGGAATACATCAGTGTCCCATGACCAATATATTCTACAAGTGTTCGACGAAAACACATTTATTCACACTTGTTAGAATGTACTAGGTACCTTCATGCCCATTATCATTATCGTTGTTATCATTATTGATGGATTGTCTCACTTTTTTTAATGGTATACAGCAATGACTAGTAATCAAATAGTTTCTCCCATGTTCAACATCAACTCATTTATTCACATGGTGAAAATCCATATCTTCAACGGGTTTGGATTGAAGACCTTGGGCCATAGTAGCATCGCGTGTTTATGTTGTTTCCTAAGTTGTGCAAGACAATAACACTCACCCATATGACATTGGTAATTTTGGGTCCATATCACTATTTTATTTATCCTCATGATGTATACTGAGACGTAGGTCAACTGTGTATTTATTCATGGCTATGATCTATTTTGACATGGATCCACCATGTATATTTCCGTGGACGTGATCTTTTCTTTTTATATATACTTCATGGATCTACCGTGTATCTTTTCATGGATCCACAAAGTACTTTATTTAGAGACCATGCTTGTCCACACCTAAGCATGGGCATGATCACCTTGAGAAGAGAGTCATCTAATTCCTTGGTTTTTGTTGTAGGTGTTTTCCTAATCCAAAGTCCAGTGAACTCTGTCTAGCCCCACTTAGTAGCTTCCGCCATGGTATTATAATGGATTTCATCGATCAAATCCCCTTCTAACCTCATTCATTCGGGGGCATCTGTTATAGCATATTTTTCCACCCTCGTAGCTTAGATGCCTTTATTTGGCCATTATCCCCTTCATACTAATCCCTTGCTGCTTGGGCACACTTTGAACTTGGTCTAAAAAAATCCTTATCCATCCACATGCACTTTATTCCCAAAAAAGGAGCATGTACATGCTCTTTCCCTTTAGAAAAGGCGTGTGTGCCTAGTAATCCTGAATAGCCCCGAGGATGGAGGAATCTAGACAAAGGTGATGGACAGTGCCAACAGCGAGGTCAGGTATGCATTTTATATCATTGTTTTATTTAATAAAATGAAGATCTCTCTTCTTTATCTCACCCAAATTTTGTATCAATTTCAATAATTTTATCTCATTTCAGTATTTGGATGTGGTTATGACTCACCTAATAGAGTTAGTTAGAGTAGTTATTGCATGCTTATTTCTATTTCTATTGATAACTTTGAGGAAGGTGTTTGATTCTCTATGTGCAAGTCTACATACTTGGATAGGAGTGGAGATTATTGGAGTGAGGCCAACTTGCAAGAATCATTCCAAATGACCATCAAAACCAAGTGAGTTTCCTCGTAAATAACTGGTAGTTATAGAAAAATCATTGTAGGCTACTTTAGAGAAATAAGTGTACTATTCTTTGAATCTCGCTATGTTAATGGTCCACCCTGGCCATAAGATAGATTTATCTGCAACAATAGTGTATTCTCTTTATCATCTCAATAGTTAACAAAAGAATATAAATTATAATGAGATTTAAATTATAAATGTACAAAACAAATAAATTTGTCCATCACATTATTATTTTATTGTAGCCAACTTAATTAAGCCTTTAGGTCAATAATTCAAAAAATAAAAGACATTGAAAATTGGACATAACAATGGTAGATACATAAACTTATAAAAAATGGTATTTTCCATTTATTTTTATTTAGTTAATGAGATATTACTAAAAGCTTTATTTGGCTTTAAACTAGTTTAGATCCATCTTAACTCTATATATATCAAGCATTGAGAGGGATCAAATATCTTAATGTGTAAATTTTTTTATCAGTGTGTCGAAAGTGCTTTCTACAAGCTAGTGTGAGGGAGATGTGTAATTCCTTCCATACTAAACATGGAGTTGACACATGGTATTTGAAAAAGATATTTATATAACAAAATAATATTTCAATGTAAGCCATAAATAAAATAATTCAATGTCCACCTTAAGTAAAATAATTTTATATCAACTTTATAGAGAGAGAGAGAGAGAGATCAAGTTCGTATGTGACATTTTAAAAAATATTAATAACAAAAAAAAATTAATTTCAGTCATAAATAAAATATTTCAATATCAAATTTACACACACACACACACACACACACCTCAAGGGATTTGATCCCTCTTGGCACATGATGGTTAAAACATTTCAAAGGTGTGGGGCAAAGAGTATGAGGGAGATGTGTAAAATCCTTTTGTGCTCGACATGTGGCATGTGTGTGTGTGTGTGTGTGTGTGTAAAACACCAATGTGGATCCATCTTAACTCTAGATCTATCATGTGTTGAGAGGGATCAAGTCCCTCAAGGTAAAGACTTTTTTTAAATTAAAAACAAAATTGAGGAAAGGTTTTCAGCCTCAAAGGATTTGATCGCTCTCGGCACATGGTAGATCTAAAGTTAAGATGGATCTGTTAGAATATGAATGGATGTGCTCCTTTTACTATTGACAATATCACTATTGTCACCCAACCATAGGCTGAAGCCACCCTCCGAGCACCTTAACCTTGACTGAGAATCATTCCGGAAGCAAACCCTAGGCTAGATAGCCAAACAAAGGGTAGCGCACCTTTCCCCAAGGATAGCGCATCAAACAAGAGCTGATCAGATATTCCAAACCCTAACCAAGAGATAGTCCAAGCCAAACATGATCTGCTAGTTGCAGCAGCTGCAATGGCAGCTCTCCTCTAGATCTGCGCACAAAACTGGGCACTACAGTGCACACAAGTGTTTCTCTGCAATTCTGAGACTGTCTGCCAGAATGAAGACCGGCCTCCTGTATTTATAGTAAATCTGGCTAACTGCCTGGGCCGACTTCTCATTCTGGGTATTTGTTTGTTCAGTATATATTATTTCTTCTTGCCGACTTCTTCTCTTGGAGGCTAATAACCTAATATAAATTATCTCCTTGAGTCGACAAGTGTTCTAGGGTTATTAGCCAACTCATTAGGGTTTCTTCTTGCTTCCCGGAGTATTATATCCTTGTCACGTTTACACGTGGAGGTAAATACCTTCTGCAGCTACCATAATATCAACAGGATCTACACTAGTTTGAGATAGATCTAAGTTTGTGCAAACATGCGATAATCATCATATCGAGGAACTTTGATGGTCAAAAGTTTTAAATCACAGTGATGAACTTCATCAACTGTGTTTAGAACTTTTAGCATTGTTAAATAAAAATTCCAATTTGGGCCAAAGTTGGTAAGAAAACATCGATGAGTCTCATCAATGAAACTTTAACCTTTTGTGATCGCTATATTTTCAAAATTTCTATCGACGATTCTTAAAAATTCCATTTATCGCAAAGTCAAAAACTTCACCCATAATTGATGCTAATAAAAACTTGTGTGCTACGCTCAATCGATGAACTAAAAACTTTTGGAAAATAAAAAGTGTGGAGAAGGCACTGATAGTGAATGTTGATTAGAGGACTTTTGAACTTTTCATGGACGCTAAAAGTAAACTTTGCACATCAATGAAAGTTAAAAATTCCACCATTGAACAAATGAAAAACTAAATAAAAGAACTCATAAGACTTAGAATTTTTTGGGTTTTCTTTGGCAAATGAGTTAAGTGAAAAATGACTAAATATTGTGAAAAACAATTAAAACTTGAAAGCCAAAAAAATATTTTTCAAGATAAGCAAAGAAATTAAATGAAAAAGTGGAACCCAAAATTTGAAAAAATTGTAGGGTGTATTGAGGACTCAACAAGCACCAAGGGCACCAAACTAATACTAAACATTACTAGTACTCCAAGTTCTCCCCCCTTGTCTTATATGTGACCTCAAAAGAACAAGAGTGCACTCTAGGGCTAGAGAGGAATGGTAGACTACCTTTTGTACTTGTTGGTGACCCAATTCCATCGCAATTTCCCATGTTGAATGAGACAAGAATTAACCTTAGATTAGAATATGGAGGTTCACATGTAGGTAAATTGAACAAAGTGATGTTGGTGGCAATGACCACTATCCATATGAGGGGTAAAATGGAGGCAGACAAGTAGGGTATTTTAATCCCTTCATGTCCTTTGCATCCATAAGACTTTATAGGTGGTGGGGGGAAGCACCCCACCTTCAAGGGTGAGTAATTATTTTAGGAGGAATCATCATCGACAAGGAAGAGAAAGGGGGCCTTTTCCCCCTAATATCAGTCAAAAGAAACATTCCCTCGATCAAAGTAGCTCCAACACTTGTCATTCAATATTTGTCTTTTCCTTGTCCAGTGTTCTCTTGACATGGAAGTAGGATACAAAATGGAATCTCCTAGCTAGAGAGATTACCTCAAAGTGATTATGGATACTCACAATTCTTTCAGCAAATTTCCTAGAATAAATGAGCAAATGATGACAGTTGAATCCCCTATTATAGAAAATTTATGTATACCATGGTTTAGGATCACACTAATTCTTTCGAATGTTGATAAGGCCTCTAACTCATTATTGGAAGGTAATTCCTATGCCCCATGCGAACTTGCAAAATTTTAGTTCATCGAGATGGAAGAGACTCGCCCACCCCTACCATCCATCTAAAGTTGATATCTAATATGTTTCCCAAGTAGATATATGGTCTCTCTATAAGTCATTCATACTTAACTTTGTTCTTGTGAAATGAGCTACAATAATAATAACATAGATTTTTTTTAGAGTAGTATATTATCTTTATCATCACAATAGTTAACAAAATAATAAAAATTATACTGAGATTTAACTTATAAATGTACAAAACAAATAAATTTTTCCATCACATTATTATTTTATTGTAACTAATTTAATTAAGCCTTTAGATCAATAATTTGGAAAACAAAAGACATTGAAAATTGGACATAACAATGGTAGATACATAAACTTAAAAAGAGCGATATTTTCCATTTATTTTATTTGGTTAATGAGAGATTACTAAAAGTTTTGTTTGTCTTTAAACTAGTGTAGATTCATCTAAACTCTACATATATCAAGCACTAAGAGGGATCAAATCTCTTAATGTGTAAATTTTTTGATCATTTAAGATGGATCTAAATTTGTGCAAAAACATGATAATCGACATGTCGGGGAACTTTGTTGGTCAAAAATTTTAATTCACAGAGATGAACTTTATCGACCACATTTAGAACCTTTATCACTATGAAATAAAACTTCAAATTTGGGCCAAAGCTGGTAATAAAACACCAGTGAGTGCTCAACGGTGAAACTTTAAACATTTGTGATTACTACATTTTCAAACTTTCTATTGGCAATCGTTAAAACTTTCATTCAAYGCAAATTCGAAAACTTCACCAATAATTGGTGCTAATAAAAACTTTCACACTACGCTATATAAATGACCTTAAAAACTTTTGGAAAAGAAAAAGTGTGGAGAAGGCATCGATAACAAATCTTGATCAACATACTTTTGAACTTTTCATCAGCATTGAAAGTGAACTTYGCCAGCTGATGAAAGTTAAAAATTCCACCGATGAACAAATGAAAAATTAAGAACTCATAAGACTTGGAAATTTTTGGGTATTCTTTGGAAAATGAGTTAAGTAAAAAATGACTAACTCTTATGGAAAACTATCAAAAATTGAAAGACTGAAAAGAAAAGAAAAAAAAGAAAAAAATCAAGATAAGCAAAGAAACTAAATGAAAAAGTGGTACCCAAAATTTGCAAAATGTTTAAGATGTGTTGAGGACTCAACAAGCAACAAGGGAACCAAACTAATACTAAAGAATGATAGTAACTATAGGCCCTCCAATTTCTCCCCCATTCTCCTTTATGTGACCTCAAAAGAGCAAAAGTGCACTCCATAGCTAGAGAGGAATGAAAGACTACCTTTTGTACTTGTTGATAACCCAACTCCATCGTGATTTCCCATGTTGGATGATACAAGCATTAAACTCATATTAGGTTGTGTAGATTCACATGTAGGTAGATTGAACAAAGAGATGTTGGTGGTAATGACCACTATCCATATGAGGGGTAAAATGGAGGCAGATGAGTAGGGAATTTTAATCCCCTCCTATCCTTTGCATGCATAACACTTGATAGGTGGCAAGGGGAAGCATCTCTCCTTCAATGTTGACAACAACAGGCCCTATGGGTTGAGTCATTCATCTAGGAGGAGCCATCATCAAGAAATGGGAAGGGGGTATTGTCCCCTTACTATCACTTAAAAAAAATTTCATCGGTCAAGGTAGCTCTAACATTTTCCACTCAATATCCATCCTTGTCCAACACTCTCTTGACACAAAAGTAGAATACAAAATGGAATCTCCTAGCTAGAGATATTGTCTTCAAAGTGATTATGGCTACTTGTGAGTCTTTCAGCAATTTTCCTAGAACAAATGAGCAAATGATGATGGTTGGATCCCCCACTATGAAAGATTTATGTATACTATGGTTTAGAATCAAATTGATTCCTTGGAATGTTGATAAGGCCTCTGTCTCATTGTTGGAAAGTAATGTTGAAGCCCCTTGAAAACTTGTAGCCTGAGACTCGCACACCCCTGGCATCCATCTAAGGTTGAACTCCAATAATAATAACATAGATTTTTTTATAGTATATTCTCTTTATAACAAAATAATAGAAATTATAATGAGATTAACTTACAGATGTACAAAACAAATAAGATTTTCCATCATATTATTATTTTATTGTAGTCAACTTAATTAAGGATTTAGGTTAATAATTCATAAAATAAAAGACCTTGAAAATTGGGCATAACAATGGTAGATACATAAACTTATACAGAATGACATTTTCTATTTAATTTTATTTGGTTAACAAGAGATTATGAAAATCTTTGTTTGGATTTAAACTAGTGTAGATCCATCTTAAATCTACATATATCTAGCACTCAGAGAGATAAAATATCTTTATGTATAAAAATTTGTATCATTTAAAATGGACTTAAAGTAGATGAATATAGGAGTAACAATATTATATGTAAATATCATATCTGTAGTATTTATATTTATGTGTAAACAAATGACTTAAGTAAGGGAGGGAAGCGGTAGTGGGCCACCAAATTTTAGGCATATACAACATTTACCTGGAGAAACTTTGGACCTCCAAATTTTTATCACATATGCATTGGCATGCTTCCTATTTCCATTTTCATCTTCAGGCTTGATGTGTTCAAAATGGTGCCATGTGAGCAATGAAGTTGCAAAGTGTTCAATGGTTTATCATTGAATACGTCAATGGTTGAATGGTGTACTTGTCATGACATAAATATGACTTAAAATGGAATTTGAAATTTAAAAATATTAGTTTTGTTTCAAAATGTTAAAAAAAATTGTAATAAACATTTTTAAAGGTATGTAAATATTATTTTAATATTAATGATTTTGATAATCATATTACAATGACTTGCACATAAAAGAATAGTTAAAATCCATTGTTAATCATTATCAAAGCAAGAACATACTTACAAATGCAAAAATTTCAAAGTTTTTAAATTTCACTCTTTTTTTATTGGGTAAAGAGGTTATCAATGGAACATAAATCTTTAAGAGTATAATTTTATTTTTAAAACATAAAAAAATTAATATGATGTAATATTTTAACTGCATTATTCCTATTACTTATCATGTGATATTTTAACTACATTATTATTATTATTTATAATATTTTAAAGTTTTTAAATTTCATTCTTTTTCTTTTATTAGGTAAAAAGGCTATCAATGGAACATAAATCTTTAAAAGTATAATTTTATTTTTAAAACATAAAAAAATTAATATGATGTAATATTTTAACTGCATTATTCCTATTATTTATCATGTGATATTTTAACAACTTTATTATTATTATTATTATTATTATTATTATTTATAATGTGATATTTCATCTATAAGATAAATTTTAAAAAAGAATTATATATTTATATGATTTTTTATTTACTTTTTAGATTTTTATATTTAATTGATATTAATCACTTTTTATAACATATTCTTTTGTTAAAATTATTTTTATAACATATTCTTTTGCTAAAATTAATTTTGCAAAAAATAAATTTACAATTACTAAAAATTTATACTATAACTAAACTTTTATTTAATAAGAAATTAAAAAAAAAAAAATATTATCATTTTATATGATATTTTAACAACAATAAAGTTTATACTATAACTAAACTTTTATTCATTAAAAAATTAAAGAAGAAATTATTATCTGTTTATATGATATTTTAACAACAATAATTAAATAATTATGATATAATAAATTCAAAAAAAATATTATATTTTTATGATTTCTTATTCACTTTTTCAATTTTTATATTTAAATAAAATTAACTACTTTATAACATATTCATATTCTTATTGATAGATTCTGAACATTTTATTATATTTATATGATTTTTCATTTACTTTCATATTCTTATTGATAAATTCTGAACATTTTATTATATTTATATAATTCTTCATTTACTTTTTCAACTTTTATATTGAATTGATATTAACCATTTTTTATAACATATTCTCTGGTTATAACTAACATCATAAAAAAAAATTAAAGTTCATCCCACAACTTGACTTTTGTTTATTAAAAAAGCTTTAAAAAAAAGTTGTTATTTTTTAAATAATATTTTAACTGGTTATAACTAACATCATAAAAAATTAAAGTTCTTGACTTTTGTTTATTAAAAAAGCTTTTAAAAATGTTGTTATTTTTTAAATAATATTTTAACAACTAGTTGATTTTTGTTTATTAAAAAAGCTTTTAAAAAAGTTGTTATTTTTTAAATAATATTTTAACAACTAGTTGTAATGTGATAAATTTTAAAAAAATTATTATATTTTTATGATTTTTCATTTACTTTTTCAATTGGAATGTGAGAAATTTTAAAAAAAAATTATTATATTTTTATGATATTTCATTTACTTTTTCAATTTTATATTTGAATAAAATTAACAACTTTATTACATATTCATATTCTCATAACCATATGTAGTAGTCTGAAGGTTTTAGATTTAGGTTTGGGCTCTTTTTCTGTTATATTATAGGTTTAATTTTATCCAAATTCCAGCTAAAAAAATGTTCTAGATTTAGGTTTTAGTTTTAGATTTAGGTTTTGACTCTTTTTTTAATTATTGTTAAAAATTGTTGGATTTGAATAATTAATTCTGGAAAATCCTAGTGATCTAAAGGTTTTTTTAATAAACTGAATATATTTATGCATTTAAAAATACAATTTAAACAATAAAAAATTGTTATTTAACTAAGATCAAAAATACAAAAGTAGAACACCCAAATTCATATTCTCCACTCTAACTAACTTTAGAAAATAAATCTACAATCATCCTAAGTTTATCTGCACTCTTTTTAAAAGAAATATTCATTCAAACTTGGACTAATTCCACACTTTTACCTGCACCATTGATCCTGAACTATTATTGACCTCCAACTCATGGCTATGGATAGCTTTGGTTGTTAGTTACATGAAGTTGACCGGTCGAATCCTGTAGCTGACTCCCGGAAAAACATGAATTCCCCAGCTATTACGCCACCAACTAAGGAGAGGAGAACCCGTTCTCACCAACTTCAAATCGATTGGAATCTGTAAACTGCATTGCAAAAAGATTATTTGGCATTCCATCCAATAAAGGCTTGCAATCCAATCTGTTCGTCCCTTATTTTAAGCTCCCTTTGGTTCTGTTAAAAGACTTTAAGCCTGAGCAATCTGGCCTTTTAAACTATCATCAGCTATGAACGAACAGCTACGGTACACTCTTGGAGCTTTAGCTCTTGGTCAGCTGGTTTCGCTATGCGGATCCGCGGGCGGCTTTGCGTGTTCCTTATTGGCATACAAAGGTGCGCTGCTTCTGTTTCCCCTCATAGTCAGGATCATTTTATTTCACTGCATTTAGTTTCAGAATACTTTACAGAGTTGATATAGTTTTAGTTTCGATCGACTTAATTGCAATGAACATGAGTTCTTTCAACGTTCGACAAAAAGTTTCAGACATTTTGCTCCTTATAGCCAATAAATTATTCATATTGATCCAACAGAACTAATCCCTACATAGATCTACATACATTTGTTTGAAGTAATTTTTTTTTGTTTTCTAGTTTGTCTGTGATCTGTGGGATTAGCAAATCTCGATTCAAAATTAACTGGGAATTGCATTGGACCTGAGCCACAAGGAGTGTCTTAACAGCACACTTCGTCACCGACTGTACCTCGAGGACTTGTTTGAAGTAACTTGATTAAAATCTGATTATGTAGATTTCCACAATTAGTTAAGTCATTATGTTGGAAAATTTTCCTGGATGAATGTAAATACTTATGTTGGAGAATTTTTCTGGATGAATGTAAACTGTGTAAAAAGTTTCAAACATTCAACCTTTCAAGTGAACACTCCACCCATTATCAGAGACATTTATACTTTCATGTCCCTCATGATGAATGGAGTCGAAACATTTAAACCTCTTACACAGTTTACATCCATAAAAAAAATATCCAAACTTGAATTATTTGAACTTCACCCTGTATTCTCTCAACCATTTCTGTCTACAGCAACTGAGATCGAATTTTGGCGAATTTTGGAATAGATCTGTTCTCCAGTCCTACCTGAATAAATATACAACTGAGAGCAAATATGAGCATAAATATGTTTTCCTGTGTACCTGAATTTATGAACCGGAAAACAAGTAGGAATGGAGGACTGGAAAATATAGGTAAGACTGAAGGATTGGAAAACCTGGACTGCAAAACTTATTTGTTCCAAAATTTGTCCAAATTTGATCTCAGTTGCTGTTGACAGAAATATATATACCTGAAAGGGAGTGTCAAATATATATCCCTGAAAGAGAGCATCCAGTACAGATCCAGTTCTTCACCAGACTTTCAGGCCGAAGATACAGTGATTATATACAGTACCATGACAAACAAAAGCATAGAGTCTACTCCCCTGTTACGTAGTCTGAGCATGGCAGTTGGATAGAAACAATAACCGTGGTCTTCGAAATCACGTGGGTGTCGTAGGTAATCAAAATTAGTCGCCACGATTAAGGTCAAATTCCGTGAGTTGTCAAACATAAAAGAATATATATATAGTAGGAATAGTATAGGTATATAATATCATATGTATATTTAAGGGTTATATTATACAAGTAAATTAAGTTAAGTTAAAGTTGATATGGAAATATGTTTGTGTTATTAATAATTTTTTAAATTTATAAATATCTAAGAAATTACATTTTTTCTTCTTCATAAAGTAAAAAGTATTTATTTATCAAATAAAAAGTTTTTTGTTTTTGTTTTTTTATTTATTTTTAAGTCTAAAACAAGTTTTTTTTATTATATATATGATTTATTAAAATATTTTACAAGTGGACATTGAAATATTTTATTTATGGTTTATATTGAAATATTTTTTCTTCTTATTAATATTTTTTTAAATGGTATATGTGAATTTCATATTAAAGCATTGAAGGAATTACACATCTAGTTTATATTGGGAATTACAAAACATTTAACAAAGAAATAATGTTTTTTTTTTTTTTTACTTTAAGTACCCTCCCTATATTTCACTCTCTCCATATGAAAGTTTATATAGAATTATCTTACTTAAGGTGGATATTGAAATATTTTATTTATTGTGGACTTACTTGTGACCTCCTAGGAGGAAACACTTCTTCTTAACCATTAGGCCGATGATGGTGGTGGTGGTTAACATCCACTGAGACTAAAATTGATCTATCGAACATTAAGAAAAGCAAGAGATTACTTGGATTTCTTTAAAATGTTATTTCGATGCTTGAAAAGCAATAAGAGAAGTGTTCCAAGATGTGATGTCCCCTTCCAATTGACTGTGATGGAGGATGACTCAATAGCCTATACTACTCATGTAGGTTATAGTCAACCAGGAAAAGGGGAGTCAAGGAGGTTTATTTGGTGTCACTAGGTAAAAAGAATGACAAATCATAAAAACGATATTAAATAAAATAAACAATTATATTTAAATGGAATTGGAGGGAAAATAAAGTGAAGATTTGATTTGGTCAAAATAGGGGAAAGATCTAGAAGGTCCAAAGAAAGGATAAAAAGAAGAGTAACCCTTCCCCTTGGTATTATGATTTGATATCTTAATGAGTGCTCTTGTAGCTACCGTTTTCGTTGGGGTTTTGGGAAAAACCCTTCCACTGTAGGTTTAGTTTCGGTGGTGCAATATCCACCCTAGCTAGACAAGAGGAGGATTCATTCAGAGTCCTCATTGGAGTTCAATGTGGTGTTTGATATCATACTGGAGGGAGTTGGGAAGCATATCGGCTTGCGCAAGGTGTTCGCGGCAATTTTCAGGAAGAGGTTGAGCTTCATATCTACAGGTGCCAGGAGGGTTATCATGCATATGTAAAAGGGGACACCCATGTAGGTTGAGAATGGTTTGTCCCATGGGTTGAGCATGGTTTGTTCCGCGAGGCCCTGCTAGACGCCTCGCAGTCATCCCGCGAGGACCTCTACGTATAGGGGTTTGCATACATCTGTCAGAACGAGGTTGTGAGGAGCTCAGGAGGGGGTCGATTGTAGATCAACATTGCTGGAGCAGAACAGAGTAAGGCTTAGTGAGTCTCGGATCAGTGGACACCATAGATTAGCATCATTCGAGGTTCTCTTTTGTGTTTCTATAGTAGATTGTGATGCTACCTAACAACCATTAGATTTGTGTGCTCGATAATATTTTGTTGTTGTTATTACAGCCATCAGACATCATTGTACTAATTTTTGGGAGTTTCCATCCAGAATAAAATGTCATGATTATCTTCTCTATTTTGTGTATGCTATATGTTTGAAAATATTCCTCATTAAGCAAGCTATCTATAAGAAGTTAACCGCAAATTCATATAAGAAGAAGCAACAATTGTTTTACAAAAAATATATAATTCCCTCCTAGCCTAGTTGGGAACACTACAGTGGTATCAGAGATGGTGATTCTGTCAACCTGTGACTACATTGATGCTTAGAAATAAAGGGCATGGAGGAAAAACCTATCGAGAGTCACCAGAAAGAGAAACAAAATCAAATCACAGAGAGTCAGAACTAGAAGGAAGCATGGGAGACAACCATGAAGGAACTATGCTTCAAGGGTCAGAATGAAGCATCCCAAAGATAGGAAGATACAACAAGGTTCCAGCAGCAGACGCTTTAGGCGCTCGCACAGTTGATAGGCCAACGTGGGAGTATGAGTGGTACAGGTCAAGGTGGACCATTGGATCCCATTGGGTTGAAAGAATACACACGGAGAGTGGCAATAACCATACCCCAACTCAGAGCAAGAGCCTAAAGATCCCTAGGCCTTTATTACCATAGTTTCTGACAAGGAAGCTTATAGAAGCACAGGAGAAACCTGATCAGGGGATTGATATCAACACCTCATACAGGGAGTATGAGATGATAGATGAAGATATCTATGAGAAATTTTCCTATAGAGACTTATGTGACCTCAAACATAAATGCAGTCTGAAGGAGGGCAATAGAGGAGCACATATCCCCTAGAAATTTGATCTCATGTGCAAGGTGGGAAGGTTGATTATTCCACCCTTCGATGGGTATACAAAGAGCACAGCTAGGGCCTGGGTACATAAGTTGGACACTTACCTCCAACTTAACCCAATGACCGAAGTCGAAGCAATTAAGTATGTCATCCTTCACTTGGAAGGAGAAGCTCACGAATGGTGGTACCATGGGCTAGTGACATTATGGCATGCCAACATCACTTCATATGTGGACTTAACTCAGATTTTGATGGACAAGTTTGACAAGAAGGACCCTAAGATACACTTTAGAGAGTTGGAACAATTGAGACAGACATGCATACCAGAAGCATACATCGCATATTTTCAGAGGATGGAAGTTATGGTGACAGACATCTCTCAGCAAAGATTGGTGATGTTATTCATGGAAGGTCTATTTGAACCCCTGAGAGGATGGGTGAAGGCCTTTAAGCCAACCACATTGCATGATACCATCATGAGATCCCAGGACATGAAGGACGCAGTCAACAAGAAGGTACCAACAAAATCCTTCATCCCTCAAGGAGGTAAGGAAACAAAGTTTCCCTAGAAGTCATGGATAGGAAAGGACAGAACAGACGAGGAAACTCATAGAGAACTAAGAAGGAAGAAAATTTTCTTCATTTGCAAAGATCCATGGGAACCAGTTCATAGATGTATGGGCAAAGGTAAAGTCCATTACATTGAGGTATTTTCCGACAAGGAGGACGACGGTGATGAAAAAGGTATTGGACAAGACAGTGGTGAGATATCGCAGACTATAGAGCAAGTGCCATTGCAAGATATCCCTAAGGGAGTGACCATTGCCACCCTATCAGGAGTCCCTAAATATTATACCTTCAAGATCAGAGGCATTATGTAGGGGCAGAAGGCTACGACACTAGTGGACGGTTGATCCACCCACAACTTCATTGATGTTGCACTTGTCACCAGGAGAAAGATCCATGTGAATCATTTCGATGGATTCAATGTGGTAGTAGCGGATGGGTATAACATGATGTGTACTTGGAGGATCAGGGGACTGGAAGTAACCTTGGGAAACTATACATTGACTGATGACTTTCATGTCGTGGATTTAGCAGATACTCATATGGTGCTAGGAGTTCAATGGCTAAACTCTTTGGGAGACATCTGCATGAATTATAAGGACATGAGGATGGAGTTCTAGGACAAGGGTGGAAAGTGATTTGTCCTAAGAGGTATGTCGACAGGTGCCCCCGGGATCATGTAGAAGGTTTCTCGGTGCATTTTGGTAGAATTTGTTCAGTTTATCTGAGATAGAGTTGACACCTAGCACTAGTTATCACCCCCAAATAGACGGGCATACTGAGATAGTAAAGAAATGGATCAAGGGGTTCTTGAGGAACTATGTGTCAAGGTAGCAATGGGAATGGATAAAATGGTTGCATCTCGAAGAGCGTTGTTACAACACCACTCATCACATGTCCATCTAGATGAGCCCATTCAGGGTATTGTATGGCTATGATGCTCCATCTTTTGTGGATTTGGAGTTTGGAGAGAATCCAGCTCCTAAGGCCAAGGACTGGTTACAGGAAAGTTAGGACATTTTAAGAGTCCTGAAGGAAAATCTACAGGCCACTTAGAATCAATAGAATATGTATGCAGATAGACACAGGGTAGAACACAGCTTTGAGGTTGGAGATCTTGTCTTTCTTAGATTGTAGTCATACAGATAGTCGTCGTTGAAGAAGAGTGGTACAAAAAAAATTAAGCCTCACTTCTACGAGCCCTACAGAGTGATCAGGACAGTTGGATAAGTAGCATACGAGATGGAGCTACCGAAGGGCAGCAAGATCCAAAATACTTTCCATGTATCATGTCTCAAGAAGGAATTGGGACAACAGGTCACCGCTTCAGCAAATATTCCTCCACTAGAAGACGAGGGATAGTTGGTTCTATCTCTTGAGAGGATTTTTTATGTCAAGGAACGAAGACTGAGGAGCAAGGTCATTAGAGAGTACTTTGTTGTATGGAGAGGATTGCCCGCAAAAGATGCTACCTGGGAAGGGGAGCAAATCTTACAGTGCCATGATCTGGAATTCCTTGAGGACAAGCAATCTTGGGAAGGGAGGACTGTAATGTCCCCTTCCAATTGACTATGACGGAGGATGACTCAATAGTCTATATGAATCTCGTAGGCTATAGTCAACAAGGAAAAGGGGAGTCAAGGAGGTTTATTTGGTGTCACTAGGTAAAAAGAATGACAAATCCTAAAAGTGACATTAAATAAAATTAAAAATTATATTTAAATGGAACTGGAGGGAAAATAAAGTGAATATTTGATTTGGTCAAAATGGGGGAAATATCTAGAAGGTCCAAATAAACGATAAATAGAGGAGTAACCCTTCCCCTTGGTATTATGATTTGATATCGTATTGAGTGTTATTGTAGCCAACATTTTCGTTGGGGTTTCAGGAAAAACCCTTCCACTACAAGTTTAGTTTCGGTGGTGCAATATCTACCCTAGCTAGACAAGAGGAGGATTCAT
Organism: Picea mariana; assembly: GCA_032191745.1. NCBI lineage: Eukaryota > Viridiplantae > Streptophyta > Pinopsida > Pinales > Pinaceae > Picea > Picea mariana. The sequence goes on along the minus strand of JASDQU010103388.1, from coordinate 109,994 downwards.
CCAGAGTCCTCATTGGACTTCATTGTGGTGTTTGATTTCAGACTGGAGGGAGTTGGGAAGCATATCGGATTTTCAGGAAGAGGTTGAGCTTCAGATCCACGGGTTCCAGGAGGGTGACCATGCATCTGTAAAAGGGGGAATCTGCACTGGTTGAGCACGGGTTGTCCCGCGAGGCCCTGCTAGATGCCACGTAGTTGTCCCGCGAGGACCTCTACGAATAGGATTTTGCAGCCATCTGCAAGATCGAGGTTATGAGGAGCTCAAGAGGGGGTCGACTGTAGATTGGTGTTGCTAGAGCATAACCGAGTAAGGCTTGGTGAGTCTTGGATCAGTGGACCCCGTAGATTGGCATCATTCCAAGTTCTCTTGTGTGTTTCTGTAGTAGATTGTGATGCCGCCTGGAAGCCATTAAATTTGTGTGCTCAGTAATATTCTGTAGTTGTTATTACATCCATTAGACATCATTGTACTAATTTTTTGGAGTTTCCATCCATAATAAGATGCCATGATTATCTGCTATATTTTGTGTATTCTATATGTTTGACAATATTCCTCATTAAGCAAGTTATCTATAAGAAGTTAATAGCACATTCATATAAGAAGAAGCAACAAATTTAGGGCAGAAAATATAAAATTCCCTCCAACCTACTTGGGAACATTACACAAGATCACTAAAGTTTTGATGACTTAGAAGGTTAGGAAGGTCAGTATTGTGACAAATATTTGGAAATTGGGATCTAATTTGGGTATATGTAGGGCATTCTAGGAGAAAGTATTTTTCATATTCAACCCTCTTAGTGTCACAAAGGTGACATATTCTTTCTTGCCATAGTGATTTGGGTATTGTCCAATGCCCAATTTCACTATGCAGCTCGTGAGAATTAGTTCTTATTTTAGAAATATTGATTTTCTTCTTTATGCTAGTCAAAACAGAGAGATGCTTTTTATCTTCAAGGTTAGGATTAACCACCTCCTTATAATATCTTAATTTTATTTTATCCTCTGATTCTTTATTGCACCATAGATTCTCCTTAAATTTAGCTTGTACAATATTTTTAGTATCATCGATATTCTGCAGAATAACTTTTTCTTTTATTCCCCGGTGATTTAGCTAAGACTTGGCATCATTATGTCATCCCCGCTTGAGTCACTAGTGATTTTGGCTAGATTATGAAGCAACTTTGGGGAGCCTCTTGTTATCCATGTTGTTTATCTTGTTCTTGTACATTAAGTACCTAATCATAGTTGTGATCTCAACAGGGGAAAGACTTGCTTTGATGAGGAGGATAGGATAGGATGTATTGCCCTTAATTTTGAGATTATAAGTTATAAAATTCTTTTGGATCTGCTCTATCTTTCTCCAAGTTCTCAAGATATATTGGATCCCCAAACTTCACATCTATACAAGATAACAAGAGTGACAAGAGTCTCAAAGAGGAGGATTTTCTTATCCAATAGCCAAAGGTCTACTAATTTACAATTATTTTCAAACCCATAATAAGCTTTCCACCCTCCATTTATCCTTTTCTCAATGCTATAGTTCCAATTGAGCTTTTGATGAATATAAATTTCAAGATACTTGTATGAATACACTTCCTCTAAGATATTATTGTCATATACAAAATTATCGTAGGTGATCTTGTTGGATTTAATGATCATAACCTTTGTTTTGTCATTGTTCACAGTCATACAAGTACTAGAGAAAAATTCCTTGAGGATTCTAAGTAGCTTACTAAGGTCATAGGTATTCCTTGCAATAATAACAATAACATCGGCATAGAGAAGAAGGATGATTACTATACTAGCAAGAGTTGGTCCAACATAACCTATGGCTTCCAAACAATCTTCTAACTCATCAATGTAAATGTCAAAAAGGTATGGGATAGGGGATAAATCATTAAAAAAAAATTAAATGCCACGTGTCGACTCCATGGTGAGCATGGAAGGAATTACACATCTCCCTGGGATGTAGAAAGTGACTTTTGGCGCAATAATATATTATTGAAAATTCTTGATTATATTTTCATATCTCAATTCAATATTATGTCTATGTTTGAAAACTCATCGACATAATTCTAGGTTCAACATAGATGGAAACATTGGGTATCTTCATCTTAAACACGAAGAAGAAATTTTTCACATTCTCTTATAAAAAGAAGATAACATTGCAAGACTTTACAATGAGGTCATGCTCAAAAACTCCTTCATTAGAAGTCTTGAAAGATATATTTGTGATCCTTTAGGATAGTCAAAATTCATTATAAAAGATGTATAAAAAACTTGACAAGGTTGTAGCTAATAAAGATGATGAAATTATCAAATCTTAGAGATCATAGTCAAAGTTTTGTCACACAAATCAAGAAGTTTAAAAACAAAAATAAAGATGCAACATGGAAAACTTGAACAACTTATCAATAAAGATTCTTTGATTGACAAGGAAACATTGATATTCAATTGAATTAGGGATATTTACAAACGTCAAAGTACAAATGACAGATACATAAACCTTGGAAAATCTAAGTGTCTTTTCTAACAAATTTCAATGATATAGAAAGTGATACAAGAGTATGAAGAAGATATAAAATCAAAGGTGAATCAAGAAAATTATAAAATTATGTTAAGGAAAGATTATGTTACAAGGAAACCTTATCAACATCATAATCAAAGGAGTCAACACTTTAACCAATCAATATATCAGAATTGCTCTGAACAAAGACAATATTTGACCTATATTCTAAAGATTGATTCCAATGCAATTTGGTCTCAAAATAGTAATCATTCTTGGATTCACAATTCAGAAATTTATATCCAAGAACTATATAAATAATACACAATTCCATAAAAGATTGAACTAGGGTGGAATAACCCTTGAACAATAATAAATATAAATTTATTACTTCAAAGATCATGTTGTCTTGATTCTTTGACTATAAAAACATCAAGAAAAGAGTATCATGTAAAAGCATCACAAGCAAGAACAAAGACATAACATTTTTATTCTTGGAGGACAAAACATCCTTGAAGGGGGGGCAATGTAATAAACATAAAGTACATATAATAATAATAATCAAAGAGTACATGTCTAAAATACATGTCTATTAATGCACATGATCATTTAATGTATATTTATACACTGGAATGTCACATAATATCGTATCATCAATCATGCATTTATTAATTATATATTATTTATTTTATATGGATTTTAACTATTTTCATTTCTTGTGTTGTATGCTTTTTCATATATGAATTACTATTCATTACACTTCACTAGTGATTAGTTATCAATGAGTTATTTTCATTACATAATGAGCTAAGCATTTGTCATTTGTTTACCACATAAAGGAGTGTGTTTGGTGTGTGGTCACAACATCAAGAAGTGTGCTTGGTGTGTTTTGTCATATGTCCACCTATTCTTGTCACATGTGAGGTGCATTACTTGAGGAGTTACATAGAGGAGTATGTTTGGTGTGTGGCCACCACATGGAGAGTGCTTCACATGTGTTGGTGTGTCTATCTGTTATTGGCACATGTGGGGTGCATCATTTAGGGAGTTACACCTTTCTATTCTTGGACATTTTTGCATGCATGGATCACTTTGTTATTCTATAAAAAAAAATATGGAGGGGGAATTAGCAAACAAGTATTTATTATAATTATTCTTTTAGTGTTAATTTGAGAAGTTATATGATTGATACTACAAATTTATAGATTCTTGCTTGTGACTTGTAGTTATAGTAAATCCCATGTTTACACTACATCACATGCCATATTGATTTTAAATTTTTATATGCAATGTCTACACTCCTAATTTATACTAGACTATGCTTTTAGTTTTCAAAAAATTGAAGTTTTGATTGGTATTTCTTAACATTTTGTATTTCAACTATAAGATAAAACCTTTGAGTGCAAATTTGCTATTATGAATTAGAAAATATAACATGATCAAGTAGGAACACTTCAACATCTCAAGGATCCTGGGGGAGCCAAGATTATTCTAACATCCTCACATCAAATGGAGTACAATTATGTATTGGACATGGGAATTCCAACCAATACATGAAACATAAGTGCTTGCACTCAATAACTAGATCTCAAGGGAGTAGGGCGACAACAAGAAGACTAAAGGAATTAAGACACATATGTATGTCTTCCTTGCTTCATCTCTCTCTTATAGGAAATAGGAGATCTAAGAATAGAAAAAGAAAACAAAAATAAGAGAAGGAGGTCCAATCCAAACCATGACCACTAATATAAAAGAGAATATTGCCAAGAATATCCCAGGTAGGGAACTCCTCCTCCATCTTTGAAAATAGCTCATGAATGTGTCAGGAACCAAGAAGTGTGCCCTCCATCCATATTTGGAATAATGAATCAAAATAGACCAAAATCTTGTCAAGAATAGCACAAGTATGGCACCCTCATCTTCAAGATTAGAATAACTACATGTGGTAAGTGTTATTGCACGATCTGTACTTGCCCAAATCCCAAGGCAAGTGAAATAAGATTAGCGTATCAAGGGGGTGACCTATCATTGTCACCTTAACATGAAACCCCTTTCTGTTTAGGAGTAAAATAAAACTACCCCAAGGGAGACGTCCCTAGTGACCTAAAGGGCCGATGAAATGAAGAAAAGATGTAAATATTAACCCACCTCTCATTGGTCACTTAAGTCAAAGATATCACAAATTTTATGTCTCAAATAGATGAAGCAAGTGTAAAAGATGAAGTGTACCAGCGCGGAACAAGACAACAAGCATATATATGGTAGCTTCAAGTACAAAAATGATATTAATGCTTCAATAAGACAATAAACTAGTGAAACATATGCTAGTTGATATAAAACTGTAGCAATAGACAAGTTTACAACAACATTTAGTAATGTATAACAAATGCAAGAAATATTCTTCAGAAACGCTAAAAAAGACAATGAAAATATAGCATTTGATGTATAGAATGATAATAGCTTGTCATGAATAAATTATGAAGTGATTAGCTAGCAAATAATATGAATTGTGCAGAAAATTTGCTTCTTTTAGATGGTTGTAGCAAACTTTTATAACATCAGCAAGTAAGTTATTGTTTTACACTAAGTTAGTGTTAGTATTAGTTAGTAAAATCTTGAGAGAAAAGTGTTTGAGTATTTGATCAATCCTTCAACAAGAGAGAAGCAAGAACTAGTGCATTTTAGGGCTTGTGGAGTCAATTATATCAGCACAATGACTTGGGGAAATAAAAATGATTGCACTTGTCTAAGAGATAACAAGGTGGAAGCTTGAGAAGTAGCACCTTAAGTTCTCAAGCACCAAACCCCAAAGAGAAGATTCAACTAGGGTGTCGGCACTTCTAGGCCCTAGCGAAATCTCCTATCCTTAGAATCTAGAAATATATTTAATGCAATAAGAACTAGAAAAAACTTCTAAAGTGATAGCACTTTAGGGCTTTAGAAGTTTGTCTAGACAAGATCTTCTTAGGCAAAATTAGCAAAACAAAGAGCAAGAAAGAAGCACCTTATGTTTCTTACTCATAGGGTTTTCAAGAAGCAATTTCATAATCTTAAATATGAACAAAACATACCATAAACATTTATCATGAAATGAAAATTGTAGATTTACTTACTTCACCAAGAATAATCAAGCATAAAAACCCTAGATTTGTCAAAATTCCACCAAGAAATGATCCAAAAATGCATCCAAACAAGTCCCCAACCAAGTGTTCTTCAAAATTTCAGCCAAGTACCCAAAAGGGTGCCAATTTTAGTCTCCCTCTTGTGAGAGGTGAGTTATGATGAAAATGAATGTCATTTTTTGTGTATTTATACCAAAATCTGGCCTAAAATTAATTTTTTTTAAAATACAAGGTCGACCTCAACAAATCGGCCATTAATTTACAAATTAAATAAATTTACATAAAATAACCCTAAACAAGGTGATGTCAACCCTTCTAGGGTGATGTTAGATCTCCTCAAGGGGATGTTAGGCTACAAGAACATGGAGCTAGGCCTCTAAAGGCCTCAATCTTTGTCCACACATGCTACCATCATCTTCAAGAAACATTTTAGTCTTGGACTAGAAGGATGATGTCTCATCCTCCAAAGGGTAGCGCCCTAGTGCATGGAGGGTAGAATCCCCCCCCTAGGCCTACCAGAGTGCCTCCAAAGGCAACAAACTCTTCTTGTATCACACAAATTGGTCATTATTGTCATGCCCCAAGCCCGAGGTCTCAACATCCATCCCTGGGCTTCAATCCCTCATGAAGGTCTGAACTGGTCATCTCCTCATGAATACTTGTCCACCAGGAAAGGTCTTGCAAATACAAATAGGTATGCCCTCCAGGGGTCCATGAGTCATGAGTTTCATAGCAAGTAAATCAAATCCAATAATCAAACCACCTGAACATGTGCATCAAACCCACCTAAACCAAACAAATGCACAAACACATTATACAACTTGCCAAATTTAGGTTTGGGAAGGGTCTCAAGATGTCCTATTGGGTTAATCCCCCTTAAATCTAGGGTGTTTCCCAGGTGGAGCCTAATCCAAGTCATGTAAGTGTATGAAGTGGCATGGGGTAGACCTTTGGGCATGGGGCGCATGTGATAACAAGGAAATGTAGAGTCTTACATGTGGGCGCCTTTGTGGAGGGTGATCTGCACCTTGTCATGAATGCAATTGTTTCCTATCCCATTCATTGCCATTTATTCTTTCTTATATTTCTTTCTTTTGATCTTTTCTTTTGTGCTACAAGGGAATAGTTGAGGGCCATTGTGTTGGCTTGGTGACCAGAGGTGGCAGTGTCATCCACAAAACATTTTACGGAAACGAGAAGGTCGGCTCGTGATGAGACCCCCTTTCTCTTGGCTATGCAGCCAAGAGCCACTACCCTTGGTGACCAGATAGGTGTTAATATCATACCACTACATGTTCATGGTCATGATAGGTCGTCTCGTGATGAGACCTCCTATCCATCAACTAATACCTTGATTTTTCATGTTATCCTGTGGGTCCCCTTTTCTTAATGAGAATCTTTTCACTGCTTTCTCAGGGATCCCTGGGCGAAGCATATCGAAGGTTTCAAAATGGATTTTAACTCTTTCCATCTACTTTTACCCTCTGAGCCTTTATACCCTTCTTCCCACGAGGTAATGTACAACCCTTCCTAGTCTAGCCTAGCCCAATGCCCAAAAGATGGGGAGATGGAAGGAAATAAGATGGAAAGTGGTAAGTATGGAGGGAACGGATGATAAATCTTCAAAGATCCACCCAGTAGCAACCCATCCTAAAGGTAAATCAACTTACTAGGGCACCGTGTCACCCTCCCAAGTTTAAACAAGGAAAAGAGCATAATTTCCAAGCAAACGTCATGAAATGAAGAAGGATTCAATACAACATGTTCAAGTGCTTCAAATATCGGATTGATACATACCATGATACCCGGACTCATTACCTCATGGAGAAATACCCACTGCCACTTCAGGGCCAGGCCAGTGTGATAGACGCTTCTGCTGGCGATATGTGGATTGTACTTGAAGAAAAGAGGGGCCCTCTGGGGCTATACTTAGGTCGTCCGGATCTTGGCACTCCATGTCTGGAACCTGTGGGACTCGAGACACGATCTCTTTAGTTATCCCTAGGCTAGGGGATAACAGTAAGAATGGTCAAAATCCACTTAAGGCGTACTTATCAAGGCTATGTAGAGGTGTTTGATTGATAGACAAGCATTCTAGGAATACAACAATGCTTGTGGAGCAAGAAAAACTAAAAATAAATGAGTGACCTGGACTGAGAAGGAACTCTAGCTTAAAATAGGAGTCAAAAAGTCATCCTTAAGTAGGGCTCACTCTTTTTAGGAAAAAATAACTCTCATGCAATCCAGATAAGGTAGGGAAAAATATTCCTCAAGTGGTGCACTATATCTCAAAATATCTTACATGGAGAAGAAGTCAACCAATTGACAATAGATCTACTCGGACCTGTATAAGTCACTTTAGAACAAAAATAGGTTGAGTCTTTCTCAAGAAACAAGCCCATGAAATTCAAGTAAGGAACACTTCCTTGGAAAGAATAGAAGGATGCAAGGCCTCCTCAAGATGTGAGCCTTCCTCTCTAAGAGTAGGTGAGTTTTGCTTGATGAACGAGCAACTTCTTGAATAACAAATGGATTGAACTAAATTGGCAGTGAAGTAGTCAATTGAATGAGAATTTAAGTGAATTGAAGTCAAAATAGAAGGTGATGAATCCTCTGCAAGCAATGTGCCTTCCTACCCTTAATAGATTGCTTGGTCAACAAGTTAATTTAACAGAAAGTTTACTTGGAGTGCAACTCAAGCTAAAAATTGACATGCAGTTCACAACAAACAAACTAAAAAATAGGGTGCACTATCCAGAAGTTGATCACATGTCAATTACTTATTGATAAAATAACTTTCTCTCTAAGAAATCACCCATTTGAAGTGCATTTGGTTAATTGGTTAAACTTTCCTACAATTGATAATAAACTAAGGCTTACTAGGTCAAAACATCATGATAATAACAAGTATGATCTCATAGAAACTATGGCTTCTAGAAGGTGCAAGAACCCTAATATTGAGTAGATTTTCAAGATCCTCAAAATGACTTGAAATTGGACTACGATGTTATTTAGTATAAAGGGTGCCCAAAAATAAGACCCAATCCTAAAACCCTGATCTTGACCAAAACTTCACAATCTCTGATCGTCACCAAACTTGGACCACATATTGTCCTCGCTAAAGGATATCTAAAAGTACAATTATTTCTGAAAATGCAAAAAGCCTATTTATTTTACCCAAGTTTAATCAAAATTTTGACCAACTCTACTTGCCACCAAATTTAAATCTTATGGACATCTCCATAAAGGGTACTTAAATATTTAATCATATTCCAACCTCCAAGAAAGATGAATTTTCTAAAAATAGAAAATTTTCAAGAAAGTGAATCTTGAAACTTTGACTTTACCCTTTAGGAGTCTTCTCTTGCCCATGCTTGTGCCAAGTGTTATAAGTAATATGAAAGCATGGGAAACATGTTTTCCCACAGAAAATTACTCGTTATATTATATTATATAACTGTTCTCAAGGCAGAAAATATATCCAAAGACCAACTCAGATCAGATGTTAAAATAGTAAGAAACCAGCACACATGTTGTAGTAAAGAGACAAGAAGCCCCAGATCCAAAATTGTCCCCACAAAAATTACAACCCCAAAAATCAACCTAGAGTCATCTACTAAGACTACTGAAAGAATAGAAAAGACCAAAAAAGGGAAATAACTTTCCCTGATAGAAAGATAAAAGAGGTTTAAGAACAAGGTGGGGCCCTTAATTCCACCTTCCCAATGATTGTAAGATATCTTCCCTTATTGCATTTGAAGAGCCTGCTTTGATAACAGATCTGCCTCCTTGTTATAGTCTTTGTAAATATGAGAAAAATTGATTGAGATGAAATTTTTGTTGAGGTCTCTAATTCTTTCCTTTTAGCAGTCTAGATAGATAACCTACAGATTCCCTTTTTTGTTTAGCTAGTCGATGACAATTCTTGAGTCTCCAAAAAAATTTAATTATGTGATATATAACCGATATGCCAGAATTAGAGTTTCCCATACACCCAATAGTTTTTCCCTAGTGTTAGTACCTGGTCCACAATTGAAGGTCCATTTGTATGACGTATGATCATTTATCCTTAGCACCCCTCCAACACCACTTTGTTGACCATTTAATTGAGTTGCTCCATCGAACCATCATGTTGTCATAAAGTCTTTGGATAGGGGTTTAATGGATCTGATAGCTTGTACTTTCAACTTTTCAGTGTGTCTTCCAACTCCTCCAAGAGATATACAAACCACCGATTGAATAGTAGGGCTTCCATTTTCGAAAATGACCTTGTTGTGTTCCAACCAAACTTGTCAGTTGATAATGGAGGGAAGAGAAGAATACATGGAATCTTGTTTATTCCAACTTTCAAAGCAATCTATCACTGTGGATCCCTCCCAAAAAGAAGAAAAAATTAGAGCTCTTTTAATCCTAGCCCACACTTGTTTAGTAAAAGAGCATTTTACCAACAAATGCTTAATAGTCTCTCGCTTCTTTAGACACAAAAGGAAAATATTGGGCCCAACCCAACCTTTGTGTTGAAGATTATCCCAAGTAAGAATTTTATTTTCCACAGATAACCAAATGAAAAGTTTTATTTTGAGTGCACAGTCCCAGGTCCACAATTTTTTCACCATCCGCCAATGGACTGGTGCCAAAGTTTTGAGGCTAAGGCACAATAGACATTTTTTCACCAATTTTTTCACCATCCCATTATGTAGATTGATCTCCTACGAGGCCAAGCTCAGCACTTTCAAACCAGGAAGAGAAAATCGTTCCCAACCGTAAGGCACTGCTAGCCTGATAAAGATAGTGGATGTTTCTTTGATTTAGTGAGGCTAAGAGTGCTTGTGAAAGAAAGAAGGCTTTACCCATACCCAGAATCATATCCTTGCCTATTAAAATCGAATGTCCAGAACTAGGACTCCATCTTAACCAATGAGTCAAAAGATGTAATGACTTAAGAAGATTTCTCCAAGTCTGAGAAGCCAAATTCTTTTTTTTTTGTGGCCGATCTAAGCCAGGTAAACACCGAGAAGAAAGGGAGATATTTATCTTTGATGACCCGATGCCAAATGTCTTCCTTCATCGGAACTCTCCCTAGAGTGTTTGTCATCAACGACCTATTGAATAGATTAATGTTCCTTAAACCACAACCACTGAACTATTTGGGTTTAGAAATAGTCTCCCAACTACAAAGATGATATTATTGTTTTTCTCTACTACCCGACCAGAGGAAAGAGAATACCAATTGTCTAATCCAGTTGAGAACTGATGCCGGAATACTTGTCAAGGTCATCCAATACACAGGTTGGCTCTCAAGGACAACTTTAATGAGAACATAACAACCACCTAGGGAGAGCCAACAATTACACCAAAGGCTTATTCTTTTTTTAAATTTTGAAATTAGCCAACGCCAATATTCAGCCTTGTAGTTGTCAGGCTTTAGAAAGTAGCCAAGATAACTAAAACCTTCTGAAAGGTCTGCAAATTTGTATGGGAAGATATCCTTAAAAGAGTCTATAACCTCCTGTTGTATCCCAAAATAGTGAAAGGTAGACTTTTGTAGATTTACCACCAAAATCGTCGCTCTACAAAATATATTTAGAATTTCATCAATCACCTTCCATTCTTCAATCGATGCCCTAGATATTATGAGGACATCATCCACAAAACGAATATGGAGAATATTGATTAGTCTGGAAACATTGACCCCATTCAACTTCCCTTCGGCCTGACCTTTCTTAAGTGATAAGTTGAGTCCTTCCATCACTAGAATAAATAATAGATGTGAAAGTGGAAAACCTTTTCTTAAACCTCTACCGCTCTGGAAGAAGGGAGTAGATTCCCCATTTATCAGAATTGCATAAGTAGTTGTGTTCACACAACTCAATATCCAGTTGGTGGTCGGGAGGCCAAAACCCATTTGCAATAAAGTCAATCTTAAAAAATCTCAGTTTATACAATCATAAGCCTTCTTTAGATCAAGCTTCAATATCAATGCTTTTAATTTTTTTGTCTTAATATTGTGTAAACATTCATGAGCAGTACCAATTGCATCTAGAATCTGTCTTCCCTTTAGGAATCCCAATTTCTCACTAGATAGAGACCGAGAGAGAATAGGTCTAATCCTATTTGCAATGAGTTTAGCAATAATTTTATAACACAGATTGCAATGAGTTTAGCAATAATTTTATAACACGGATTGCACAAAGCTATAAGTCTATAGTCGCCAAAAGAGGTAGGATTATTGACTTTCGGAATTAGAGCAAGGAAAGTCGAGTTTATAGATCTAATCACCTCACCTCTTTGCCTAGATTCCTCAACTTCTTCCAGCAGATCCTCCCCAACCAAGTCGAAAAACTGAATGAAAAATTTGGTCGTCCATCCATCTGGCCCAAGACTCTTGTCCTTGACAAAACCTTTTAGGACATCACAAATTTCCTCCTTGGTGCATGGTTTTTCAAGAGAAAGTACATCCTCCTCTTCAATTAGGCGAGAAAAGAGCCTGATTGTGGAAACTTGATCAGTAATGGTGTTATGTCCCAAGTCCTCAAAGAAACTTTTGTAATGTCTAGATGCTTCTTTTTTCAGTGCCTCCTGTCCAAAATGAACCAGACCATTTTCGTCCAGGATCTCCCAAATATGTTTGGTGTTCCTTCCGTGGCTTGCAAAATGATGGAAAATTTTGTATTTTGATCTCCACTTTTAATCCATATCGCCCTGGTCATCTGTCTCCATAGTTCCTCTTCAACCTGAAGATGCTTGTTGTGTTCTTCCTCCAGAGACTTTAAATGAATTCCAAACCTAGTACTCATCATTCCCCTTGTTTTCATCTGATAATAAACCTGTATATCCCCCTCAAGCTTATCAAAAATTAAGTGATTATGGATTCTTTGCTCTTTTTCCCACGCCTTTACCCGAAGTTTAAGTTGTTTTAAATTCCACACTAATCTCCTCTGAGCTCCAGATTCCTGCAAAAATAGTTGGTCATTCCAAACTTCTTGAACAATCATAGTGAACGCTTGATCTCTCAGCCACATCGAATTTAATTTGAAAGGATGGACTGCAGAAATTGAGTTATTTTCTAGTTGTAGAAGAACAAGAGCATGATCAAAAACGTAAGGATAGGCAACCCAGGACCTATGTCTTCCAACAGAGGACCTATGATCAGAAATGTAAGCATGGGAAACATGTTGCAATGCTTAAAACTATCAAGTTGAATAGAGCATGATTTTCTCTCTAAAATCCTTGTTATTAAGACCAATTGCAAGAAACGGATTCGTTCCTTAACTTTAAGAAATGAAAAACCTATGAGTATGTGCTAAATCTCATTAATTGCAAATCCTTGATGTTGAATGATGAAATTTAAATGATAATTTAATCATGTAATGAAACCATGAACCGTTGATGCTAATATCTACTAATGTAACCTTTGATTCCAAATCAATCATAATGAATTTTGAAGAAATTCATTTTGAGTGTTAATAATGAGAACTACTTCACAGTAGCATATAAGCCCCAATAGACCATAATCCTTATTCCAATGAGCACTTCCACAAAGGTAGTAACCCCCCTAGCAACATAATGGTTGATTGGTTGTGAAGTAATTATGCTTATTTTCTCACTCTTCCCCTCCCTCTCATGCGTATCTTGTGTGCACAAGCGTGTGAAAAATAATAGTCAAATATTCCTATCTTGTGGCATCTTGGAATAACTTCTATGACTATAAAGTCTCATTCCCTCCTATCTCACATTAGTTGTGAGGACCAGTTCAATGTAGTATATAAGACCTAATATATCATTATCCTTGTGTCAATGGGGGTATCCACAGAAGTAGTGGTTGCCCTACTAACATAATGGTTGGATTGTGGGGAGATTGTGCTTGGTTGGTCAGACTTCCCCTTCATTATTTGTGTGTCGTGTGCGCATATGTTTGTGTATGTGTGTGAATAATAATAGTCAGATCCATCTATCTTGTGGTATCTTGGAATAGATTATATGACTATTAAATCTCCCTCTCTCCTATGTGTCCTATGTGTGTGTGTGTGTGAATAAGAACAAGAATAAGAATAGTTGTGTATTCATATCTATTATTGTGTTAAAAGGTGCTTTCTACAGCCTAGTAGGAGGGAGATGCATAATTCCTTTTGTGTTAAATATGGAGTTGACACGAGGCATTTAAAACAATATTTCAATGTTGGTCATAAATAAAATATTCCAATGTCCACCTTAAGTCAAATAACTTCCCATTATGAGGAAGTCCCCTCAATGTTTAATATGGCATTGAGGGGCATTTAAAAAAATATTAATACCAAAACAAATATTTCAAGGTGTACCATAAACAAAATATTTCAATGTTCATGTTCAGTAAAATACTTCAATATCAACATATATATATATATATATATATATATATATATATATATATTCAATTACCTCCAAAGATATTTTTATAGCTTAGTATGAGGGAGATGTGTAATTCCTTCAATGCTCAACATGGAGTTCACACATAACATTTAGAAAAATATTAATAACAACAAAATATTTCAATGTCTACCATAAATAAAATATTTAAATGTCCACCTTAAGTGAAATAACTTTCTGGAGACACGTGGTGTTCAGCCCTAAATAGTGGTACATTACCCCTTAATTGGGGCAGATTACATTAGTAATGTTATTTTATTTATGTTGGTTCGGGTCCATTAGTTGTAATTGTACCTCCTAGTCTCTTATATATACCAAGGAGACCTTTTCATTTGGAATCATCTTGTATTTGGAAATTTATGAGGTGTATAAGGAGGTTGCCCCCTCGAAGAGGCTTATTATCTTCAATTCTCTCATTTTTAAGGCGTTGAGTACTTATTCTGAGGTTTTTCTATGCTATCTTGGTATTTGGTTCTTAACATTTGGTATAAGAGCTCAAGGTCTTGGGGTTTCGCTGCTACATCTAAGACACGTTGGAATTTTAAACTATAACTTTTTTTCTACGACATTTCAGAAGGAACCCCTTGGAGAATATTTATTAGATGGATAAAGGTACGTTGGGTTGAAATTTCATCTCCTAAGGCCTTATACTTTCGGATATATAACATGTGTAAGATAGGGTTCTTGAATCATCCTGAATTTAGTCATCATGGAATTTTTGCTATGAATTATTTTTTGTAACGTTTCAGACCCAGAAATATGGAGGCAGCTTCTGGGTCATCCTACTTTTGTAGATACACCCAGTGCAAGATAGGGTATCTGACAAGTCATATTAACTAGTCTCAAGCAGGTCTTCCGAGTAAAACAGTATCTTCTTCAATGAGTATCCAAATTAAGTGAAACCAGTTGCATTGGATAGTGGATAGTCTTTAGTATTTCTAGTACAAATTTCAGAATCAAATATCAGATATTGTGATCTTGGCACACTTTACAAGTACGCTCTTCTGGAAGGGAAAAAATCAACAAGTTGTGGGGAAGTTACCATAACTTCCACTTGGCATATCCAATTTTGATCAAGCCTGTGGAATTGCAGAGAAGAAATATCATAGAACCACACAAAAAAAAAAACATACCCAGAAGGGCTGAAATTTTGGAGATACAGCAGAATAAATATCGTCTAGCAAAACCACCTCGAAATCAAGGTTTAAAAGTGATACTTAGCCAACATGCCACCAAAATAGGGAACTTCTACACCAAATAAGCCTCCAGACAATCCTACTTGGACTCTTGATGAAGGTGAAGAGCGTAGGGACATAAATGATTTACAAAAGAAGACATTAACAAAAGATGAACTATAAGGGATGATGGATGGTTTAAAAAGGGGGATCATGGAAGGATTGAAAAATTTCCTAATAGAGAGGACACTTGAAAGTGAAAATGTATCTCATGAAATTCATGATGAGGACACAAGGAAGATGAATAAAGAATGGAGAAACTCCAACTTTGGGTTGAAGACCAACCACTTTCCTAAGATCGATATGAGGAAGTTTGATGGCAAGGACCCAATCACATGGATACTTCAGATGGAGCAATTTGTTGGTCTACATGATGTGCCACATACACAAAAGGTATGAATTGCTTCTTTATATTTAGAACCCAATCAATGTGTGGTATCGATGGCTTTGTTCTCGCAAATCACTCGTCACTTGGAAAATTTTCACGGAAGAAATCATAGCAGACTATGAGGATACAAGGAGCAATACCGTATTTAGCCAATTGATAAATATCAAGCAAAAGGATTCAGTTGCAGAGCACATTGAGAACTTCCAAAGATTGAATATAAAGGTAACAGATATTCAAGATGAGCACCCGATTGACGTATTCATAGGAACTTTAAAGGATAACATTCAACATGAGGTTCTCCTTTGGGAACCCAAATCATTGGACAATGCATTCAGGGTGGCAAAAAATGTTCAAAGTAAAAATATGGCTATGGCTACTAGAAGGACCATTCCTGACATCTATCGAGAGAATAATGTTCCTTCTTCTAAAACGCCTCAACCTACAAGGTTGACACCTCAACAATTGGAGGAAAGAAAAGCAAAAGGTTTATGCTTTAATTGTGACAACAAGTATAGTAAGGGACATAAGTGTCGTGAGAAGAAATTATTCTACATAGATTATGAAGAGGAAGAAGAAAAAGAACAAGAACAAGAACTATCTCAAGATGAAAACGTAGAAACAATTTCTTCTGAAGAGTTGACTCCCACGATATCATGTAATGCATTGGCTGGAATTAGCACTCCTCAAATCATCAAGATCGAAGGATATATCAAAAAGAAAAAGGTAATAGTCTTAATTTATTCTGGTAGTACTCATTATTCCATTCACTATAAATTAGCCAAAGCTCTCAATTGCTTTGTATATCTAGCGCCAGAGTTTCAAGTAATGATTGCAGATGGAAGAACTATCAATTGCTCAGGAAAATGCAATAAGATTAATCTTACTATGGNCATCAAGATCGAAGGATATATCAAAAAGAAAAAGGTAATAGTCTTAATTTATTCTGGTAGTACTCATTATTCCATTCACTATAAATTAGCCAAAGCTCTCAATTGCTTTGTATATCTAGCGCCAGAGTTTCAAGTAATGATTGCAGATGGAGGAACTATCAATTGCTCAGGAAAATGCAATAAGATTAATCTTACTATGGGGGAATATGTAATGAATAGTCCAATGATTGTTATACCCATGGGTGGTGTTGATGTTGTACTAGGAATCCAATCATTACAATCATTAGGAATAGTGGCTTTTAATTTTCAAGAACTTTTCATGAAATTTTCATTGGAAGGAAAAGAAATTGAGTTAAGGGGTATCACAGGGAAACCCAGTAAGGTGATAAGCTCTAATGGCATGAAAAAATTATTGAAAAAGGGGCATCATGGTGTAATTGCACAACTATGCTCACTAGATGTTCAAACATCTAAGCCATCTATTCCCCTATATCTCCAAGGGATCATTGATAAGCATTCCAAAGTATTTGAAGATATTTCCAAAGGTCTTCCACCCACTCGAAATCATGATCATGCTATTCACCTAATTCCTGAGAGTGTTCCTCCTAACATTAGGCCTTACATATCCCCTTATGCCCAGAAGAGTGAAATTGAGCGTATGGTTGAAGAAATGTTAGAGGCTGGCATTATTAGACCTAGGCAAAGTTATTACTCTACACTGGTGGTAATGGTACTCAAGAAAGATGGCTCATGGCTTATGTGTCCAGATTATAGAGAGCTCGACAAGATCATTATTAAAGATAAGTTTCTCATTCTCGTCATTGATGAATTTTTAGATGAACTACATGGAGCAATCTATTTCAAAAAGTTGGATCTTCATTCAGGGTATCATCAGATTAGAATAAAGGAAGTAGATATCCCAAAAACAGCATTCCAAACTCATGAAAGCCATTATGACTTTTTGGTCATGCCTTTTGTCCTTACAAATGTTGTTAAGAACCTGAATAGATCTACAAATATAATCACCACAAATACTGAATACACAATAGATCCACAAAGCAAGATAGAAGAAACCACACTATATTATTACCAAACCCTAAAGGTAGGGCAACACCATACAATGGATCCTATTATGGAAGGGATCCTCTCTTGTTCACTTGTCTCTTCAAGGGGGCATCATCCTATCGAGCTACAACTCACAATACAATATTTCTCTTCATGTCCTATTAAATTGTTTGAACCCCTTTATATAGTGTTACCATCACCTAAGAATATTCTAGAGGAAGAATCTCTAGAAGTAGAACCTTCTAAGAAGTCCTCTTACATTTATTATATCTAACTACCACAGTGGGACTTATTTAATAATATAGTGGACCTAGTCCACCTTACATTGAATGGTCTCCACTATTATCATTATGGGCCCTCTGGGCCCCCCCACTACCTCTCTAGCTACCTTACATTCCATCCCCCTTATGAAAGTGTTGTCATCAATGCTTGATGTACAACCATATACCAAGGTCACATGGATAAGTGTGGATCATAGTGATGAAGTAGACTAGAGAACCAGGGTCCCATTAAGAAATGGAAGCCACCATGTTGAAGGTCCAACCGCCATTGTAAACCAGGGTCCCATGTCCAATTTTTCATGTGAACCCCACATGGAAGATATCGGCACCCAATAACCAACTGAAAATGATGCTCCCAATATTGACACCTATCATGTGGATCCAAATAAGAATATCCATCCACATAGTGGGAGATGATCAAAGATGAATCTGGAAGGAACAATACCATTGTAGAATATGTAGGCTGGACGTTGGTAACTGGCTCTTGATGTGGGACATTGATGTTCTCTAGAGAAGGTGGAGTAGAGTCATCAAATAAAATATGAAAGTGGTTGTCATCCCAGAAATGACAACTATCCATATACCAATCATCACAATCGGCCTCAAAATCATACCAAGCATATATTTCTTGATTATATTCATCCCTGATGTCCACCATAAGAAATATATCTTTCATGTTATCAAATGAATCTTGAATACTATGAAAACTATAATTGAGGCCATCTGCAAGGTCATGCAATCTAGCATCCAATGTGTCATACAATTGGGATTTGAATGCTTCAAGAATTTCTTTGAGGGTTTGAGAGGAAATAGCCATCTGAACACCCTATGAACTCTTCGGTCTTGCAGCCATCATGAAAAACTCAAAAATAGAACAATAACTTACGACAAAAAATCGCGTCTTTTTTTTGGAAAAACCCTAAAAAACTGTTGAATTTAAAATGTTCATAACTTCACTTTCCGAACTCCGTTTCTGCTGATTTTTTTTTTGAAATTGGGTGAAATTGTGAGAGGAAATCATATCTATTATTTATTTGGGCAAATTCATCCTTCAGCTTCTACAGAAAAAAATAAATAAATAAATAAAAATCGCGCCGCCGTCCGCGGAAAAAACCCTGAAAATTTGGAAATTTTAAAACTTTAATATCTTGACTTCCCGGACTCCGTTTCGGGCGATTTTTTTTTTCAACTTGGGTGTTTTTTTTAGAGGAACTCATATCTACAACCTGTTTCTATAAATTTTGAACAGAAATATACCAAAAATTTCTGGAATGTCACGGCCCTCTTTTTTCTTCTTCGAAAAAAGAATCTGTAGAAATAAAAAATATTTGCCCACAATGTCTGCCAAGGAAAGTGCTCCGATACCACTTGTTAAGAACTTGAATAGATCTACAAATATAATCGTCACAAATACTGAATACACAATAGATCCACAAAGCAATATAGAAGAAACCACACTATAGTATTATCAAACCCTTAAGGTAGGGCAACACCATACAATGGATCCTATTATGGAAGGGATCCTCTTCTATTTGCTTGCCTCTTCGAGGGGGCATCCTTCTATTGAGCTACAACTCACAATACAATATTTTTCTTCATGTTCTATTAAATTGTTTGAACCCCTTTATATAGTGCTACCATCACTTGAGAACATTCTAGAGGAAGAATCTTCTAGAAGTAGAACCTTCTAAGAAGTTCTCTTACATTTATTATATCTAACTACCATAGTGGGCCTTATTTAATAATATAGTGGACCTAGTCCACCTTACATTGAATGGCCTCCACTGTTATCATTATGGGCCCTCTGGGGGGCCCCACTACCTCTCTAGCTACCAATTTTTAAGAACCAAAGACTGAATACAAAAACACCACACCAGAAATACAAGAACAATATGCAAAATCTCTTTTATTACTATCAAACCCTTGAGGTAGGGCAACACCATACAATGGATCCTATTATGGAATGGATCATCTCCTGTTCACTTGCCTCTTCGAAGGGGCTTCCTCCTAATGAGCTACTGCTCCAAATACAATATTTCTCTTCATGTCCTATTAAATTGCTTGAACCCCTTTATATAGTGCTACCATCACCTAAGAACATTCTAGAGGAAGAATCTTCTAGAAGTAGAACCTTCTAAGAAGTCCTCTTACATTTATTATATCTAACTACCCATTTATTATATCTAACTACCATAGTGGGCCTTTTTTAATAATATAGTGGACCTAGTCCACCTTACATTGAATGGCCTCCACTATTATCATTATGAACCCTCTACCCCCGCCCCCCCCACTACCTCTCTAGCTACCTTACAAATGCACCTTCCTCATTCCAAGTGTTGATGAATTCCATTTTCAATCCCTTCCTTCGAAAATTTGTGTAGTATTTTTTGATGATATACTAATCTATAGCAAGTCTTGGGAGGATCATGTGCGACATGTTGACAAGGTTCTACAACTACTAAAGGAGCAACAACTATATGCCAAACAATCCAAATGTTTCTTTGGGGTGAAGGAGGTAGAGTATTTGGGTCATATTGTATCTCATGAAGGTGTCAAGGTAGACCCTTGTTGATGATTACAGCTTCGTCAGACATCCTCTAGGACACAGACTGAGTGAGTCGGCCTGTGAGAGAGCCCATGAGTTCGGTGTGCCCATGAGATGGGTGTGTCATTCCTCTCTGAGACTGAGATGGAACGTTGTGTGCCCCTGTGTGGGGAGGATTCCCATTAGATGGGTGTGTCTTTTGAGATGAAACGATGTGTACCCCTGTGAGGGGTGAATATGCCCATGTGATGGGTGTATCGTTCTCCTCTGTGTAGAGAGTTGAGACGATGTGGTACTCCAGATGATTCTCCTGTGAGACTCTGTGAGATAGAGATCTATTGAGTAGGACGTCCCTGTGGTTGAGCACAGGTGGATGTGACCCTAGTGGTTGAGCACTAGTGAGTGTGTGTCCAGATGATTCTTCTGTGAGACTCAGTGAGATAGAGATCTATTGAGTAAGACATCCCTATGGCTGAGCACAGGTGGGCGTGCCCCTAGTGGTTGAGCACTAGTGGGTGTGTGAGATCCCTTGCTATATTGTCTAAGATTTAGATTTACCTATGGCCCTAATTGTGATGTAAATGGTACAGGTCGGCCCCACCATAAAGTGAAAGATAATTAATATGGTAATTATTAATTATATTTTGAGTTATTGAGGTCGACCATGTTGTGCCAATAGACACCATTTTTTATGTGTCCAGTCTAGTATAAATAAAGGTGATTTCCCCATTGAGGAAACACAACACACGTGTGATTTTGGAAATTTCAGCAAGTACATCTTCTAGGGATGAAGTGCGCACCTCTCTTGGGCGCTAGCCTTCTTGGTTTTGGAGAGCACCCTTTTGTGTGCTAGGTATATGGTGTGGGAGGTATTTCTCTTGAAGAATATAGCAAAGGATTGTTGGCTTTTCTTCCCTTGTTGAGAAGGGTTTCCCAGGATATTTCTTGTATTCTTATGCATGGTATTTCTTCTCGTGATCTTGTTTATTGCAGTAATTGTTAATGGTGTAGTTGCATTTGTCTATGGTTCAAGTAAATGCTAAAATTGAAATAAAATTCATGCTTGAGCCTGGCCTAGTGAAAATTCAACATGGTATCAGAGCTTAGGTATTGAAGAACCCATTGCACAAGCATTTAAGCAGTCGTCCTCTTCTTTTTGCAAATCCATACGACCCTCTAGAGTTTTCTGCAATTATGTATGACCCTCTCCTTTTGGGGGATTTCAGCACTTTACACTTGGACGTTGGGGCTAGAAATTAGACAAGATTGTACAGCCTCCTTCATCGCACCTACAGAGACTCTCAAAGTGAAATTCCAAAAAAAAAAAAAATTTGGCCCGAGGGTTTTGCAATTTTCTACAGAAAATTTAGAATTAGGGTTTTTGCAGCTCATTGAAGGAGATCTTCATCTCACTAGTGTTATTCTGACTTTCAAGGCTTATTGTTGACAGTAATAAGCCCAACAAAACCTAAGGTTGCTAGCCTAGCCTAGCCGTTAAGTTTTCTATCCCACTTGGAAAGGGTTTTTGAAGAATCTAAAATATGATGAACAGAACTATGATGGAAGATAAGCTTCATGGATCAAGCAAATATAGTTCTTGGAAGCAAAGACTTCAGAGAGATGAAGACATCAAAGAAGACGCCTTCTTATTCCTTTCAGCACTCTCAGGTATGGTTCCTACTAATGATGATACTTGGTTAATTAACAGTGATGCCTCTAGGCACATGATTGGTTTTAGATATCACCTGACTAATATTGTTGAGAAAGAGACCAATCTACGTGTTGTCCTTGGAGACGATGCCAGATATAATGTGAAAGGGGTTGTAACTTCTACCTTCCAACTATATTCTGACATGCATCTTCAGCTAAGTGAAGTACTATATGTACCTGGGATGAAGAGGAACCTTGTCTCCATTTTTTCCTTAGAAGACAAAGGCTACAAGGTTACCTTTTCTAAAGGAAAATTTCTTGCATGGCACAAGGACTCACATATAAATTCTGCCAAAGTAATTGGTGTTAGAGAAAGAAGCTTATACAGATTTACCATCAGACTAGTCCAGGCCATGTTACATGGTATTATCAGCTTGAGTGAGCTATGGCATAGGAGACTTGTTCACATTCATTATAGAGCTCTTCCAGCTCTAGGGAAAATGGCAACATGCCTTCCAGAGATACAGATTCAGCATAAAAGTGTTTGCGGATTTTGTGCCCTTGGAAAGAATGTCAAAGGGTCCTTCTTGAGCAGTGACAATATATCCAAGAAAATATTGGACTTGATACATTCATATGTGTGTGGGCCAATGATTGTTGCCTCCCTGAATGGATATTTGTACTATGTACTCTTCATAGATGATCACTCTCGGAAAACTTGGAATTACTGCCTAAAGAACAAGAATGGAGTCCTTACAAAATTTCAAGAATTCAAAGCTCGGGTTGAGAACCTAACCATAAGAAAGATCAAGGTACTAAGATCAAATAATGGAGGAGAATACACCTCCAAGGATTTCAGCAATTTTTGTATTGAAGCAGGGATCGAGAGGGAGTACACAATTCCTTAGAACCATCAACAAAATGGGGTTGCAGAGAGGAAGAACAGAACCATCATCAGGGAAACCAAAGTGATGATACATGATCAGAGTCTACCTATGAATCTGTGGGCAGAAGCATGCATGACAACAGTATATGTTTAGAACAGGAGTCCTCACTGGATTTTGAAGAACATAAATCCGGAAGAAGCCTTCACTGGAGTGAAGCCTGAGATTGGACACTTCAGGATATTTGGGTGCCTGGTGTATTTTCATGTACCCAAAAAGAAGAGATGCAATCTAGACCCTTCAAGGAGAAAGGGTACATTTGTGGTATACAGTGAATCTTCGAAGGCATATCGGATCTACATCCCTGGTCAGAGACAGGTTGAGATGAGCATAGATGTTATCTTTGAAGAAGAGACAGCCTTTCAAAGACCCAGAAAATCTAAGATGGAGATTCACAGTGAGACAATACCTTCTCCCCCTTCAGCAATTTAGAGGGAGACAGACATTATTTCAATTGTTCCAGTTGATCCAGTTGCTCCAGTTGATATCCCCATAAATATTACAGTAGGACATAAAAGGCCTTCCTATGCTCGACAAACTTTGCAGGAGGCAGAAGGACATGCAACCCCTCAAGGCACATCCCGAGAGAGTAAGAGACCAAAGAGATTTTCGAGCTACTTTTCAGCCATGAGCCACATCATTGATTCTGAGCCTTCTTGTCATGGAGAAATGACAGGTGAGCAGGTATGGCAAGATGCCATGACAGAAGAATATTAGTCCATCTTGAAGAATTATGTATGGGATATTGTTCCAAGACCATAAGGGAAGTCTGTAGTGACTTCCAAGTGGATATATAAGATCAAGCATGCAACTAATGGAAGTGTCAAGAAATACAAAGCGATATTTGTAGCCATGGGATTCTCACAAGTAGAGGGAGTTGACTATGATGAGACATTTGCTCCAATTTCCCGATACACTTCCATCTGTACTATCATTGCAGTAGCTGCATCCATGGGTTGGAAGCTACATCAGATGGATGTAAAGACTGAGATTGAGGAAGAAGTTTATATCAAGCAGCCAGAAGGATTCGTGATACACCACGAGAAATCTCATGTATGCGGGTTGAAGATATCCCGGTATGGACTAAATCAAGCACCTCGTGCTTGGTATGAGAAAATGGATGGATTCTTGATGAGTTTGGGCTTCAGCAAGAGTGATGTTGATCCAAACCAGATTATCATATTGTTGGTAACGAGTGCTTAATCTTGGTTCTATATGTGGATGACTTATTCCTCACTGGTTCAGAAAGAATTATTGTTGAATGCAAGCAAGCATTGACTTCTAAATTTGAGATGAAGGATCTAGGTATGATGCACTACTTCTTGGGACTAGAAGTATGGAAGAGGACTAATGATTTTTTCCTAAGTCAAGGAAAATATATAGTGGAGATATTGAAGAAGTTCGGTATGACGGAGTGCAAATCCATGCCTACACCGATGGTGATGGATTCGAGAAAATGAATGATGCTACTGGTTCAGGCGAGATTGATCCACGTTTGTACCGACAACTGATTGGATCATTGATGTATATGGTTAACACCAAACCTGATATATGCTATGCAATGAATGTACTTAGTCAGTTCATGAGTCAGCCAAGACAAACTCACTGGATATCAGTGAAGCATGTATTGAGATATCTACGAGGCACAGTTGGATATGGCCTGAGATATGCCTCTAGTGTAGACTTGAGTTTGTAGGGATATGCCAATGCAAATTGGGTAGGGAGCACAGTGGACAGGAAGAGCACATTCGGTTGTTTTTTTACCTTGGGTTCTGCCATGGTTTCCTGGTGCAGCAGGAAACAGAGCTTTGTGGCCTTGAGTATCGCAGAAGCAAAGTATATAGCATTGAGTGTGGCAATCCACGAAGCAGTGTGGCTTCGCAAGATCCTAACATATTTATTTGATCATGAGATGGATCCTACCATTATTCATTGTGATAACCAAAGTTGTGTGAAGCTCTCTAAGAACCCCATGTTTCACAATATATTGAAACACATTGAGATAAAATATCATTATATCAAGGACATGGTGCAAAGGAAAGCAGTACACGTGCAATACCTTCCTACACATGAGCATATTGCAGATATATTCACCAAACCACTTTCCAAGACAAAGTTCGAGTACTTTCATGAGAGACTTGGCCTGGTGGAGAATGCTTCCCTAGCTGAGAGGGAGTGTTGATGATTACAGCTTCGTGAGACATCCTCCAGGACACAAACTGAGTGAGTCGGCCTGGAGAGAGCCCATGAGTTGGGTGTGCCCATGAGATGGGTGTGTCGTTTCTCTCTGAGACAGAAATGGAATGTTGTGTGCCCTTGTGTGGGGAGGATTCCCATGAGATGGGTGTATCGTTTGAGATGAAATGATGTGTACCCCTGTGAGGGGTGAAGGTGCCCATGTGATGGGTGTATCATTCTCCTCTGTGTAGAGAGTTGAGACGATGTGGTACTCCAGATGATTCTCCTGTGAGACTCAGTGAGATAGAGATCTATTGAGTAGGACGTCCCTGTGGCTGAGCACGGGTGGACGTGACCCTAGTAGTTGAGCACTAGTGAGTGTGTGTCCAGATGATTCTCTTGTGAGACTCAGTGAGATAGATATCTGTTGAGTAGGACATCCATGTGGCCAAGCACAGGTGGGTGTGCCCCTAGTGGTTGAGCACTAGTGGGTGTGTGAGATCCCTTGCTATATTGTCTAAGAGTTAGATTTACCTATAACCCTAATTGTGATGTAAAGGGTACAGGTTGGCCCCACCATAAAGTGAAAGATAATTAATATGGTAATTATTAATTATATTCTGAGTTATTGAGGTCGGCCCTGTTGTGCTAATAGACACCATTGTTTATGTGTCCAGTCTAGTATAAATAAAGGTGATTTCCCCATTGAGGAAACACAACACACATGTGATTTTGGAAATTTCAGCAAGTACATCTTCTAGGGCTGAAGTGTGCACCTCTCTTGGGCGCTAGCCTTCTTGGTTTTGGAGAGCACCCTTTTGTGTGCTAGGTCTATGGTGTGGGAGGTCTTTCTCTTGAAGAATATAGCAAAGGATTGTTGGGTTTTCTTCCCTTGTTGAGAAGGGTTTCCCAAGATATTTCTTGTGTTCTTGTGCATTGTATTTCTTCTTGTGATCTTGGTTATTGCAACAATTGTTAATGGTGTAGATGCATTTTTCTATGGTTCAAGTAAATGCCAAAATTGAAATAAACTTCATGCTTGAGCCTAGCCTAGTGAAAATTCAACAACCCTAACAAGATTAAGGCCATGATGGACTGGTTGATTCCAAAAACATTGAAGAATCTTAGAGGATTTTTGGGTTTGCAGGTTACTACCACAAGTTTATTCGGAACTATGGAAGAATAGCAGCAC
>JASDQU010103388.1:68789-79976 GCA_032191745.1 Picea mariana | reverse complement strand
AATATCAGGAGAAATGTCACAGAGGGAGTGTGAGTGTTTCCATAAATTCCAAAGAGGGATGTTGTTGGAAATATATTTATCGTTGATTTCAACCCTAGATGTCAATTCTAGAAGAAGTCTAGAATAAATGATGTCAACCCTAGAAGAAGCCTCTAGAAGTGATGGGTTTATATGATGGAATAAGTGATGGGTGTATTTGGAGAAGTCTAGTCCAAATTCTTCGCATTATGGCGTATCTTTAAGCATGAGGAAGACACTTTGAAGAAGTCTACAAGAAACCATGGAAATATGGCCAAATGGTTAAGAGGTTAAGAATCCCCATAGGTGTGGTCACGAAGCCCAAAGTTGATTAAAGAAGAAAACCATGAATGAAATTACAAATGCATATAACACATCCATATATTGATAGTCCTCTTCATGCCATTTCGAACGACAAGTGGTACATCACTTGGTTCCTCACGATTTAGGATATACACCCTCTTGAAGATGTAAGCCTCAAAGTATGTTTAAGAAGCCCATAAATGGTTGTAACAAGAAGTAACAAGTCAGCCCCAAATTAAAGAAAATAAGATAAATAATTGGAACAAGATATTTCAGGTCGGCCCTAAAGCAAGTAAAGGTGTTACTTAGAAAAGTATAAGTACACTTCAAGGAGCCTCTCATTTGCACAAGCAAGTTTATTGAATATCTATCAAATGAACAAGTGATCTATTGGAAAATATGAGGTATTTTGTTTGAGGCAACGAAGGAATGAAGAAGTGAATTATCGGAGCCGTAGAGGAGAGAGAATGGTTTATGAGAAACCCTAATTTAGTTGACCCCCACGGGTCAGGATTAGGGCATCCCGTGAGGCACTCCTGTGGGTTGACTAGTGCTCATCACGTGAGGTACCGTTGGTTACATGTGTTAGTCCCGTGAGGCTGAGGAAAATTTGAGAAAGATGTTGAAGATAATAAAGGTTTGAATGTTTGAGATTTGATGCATCAGGTCTTTTACAAAATCAGAGGTATTTTTTTATATGTATTTTGAGGGTTATGTCTGGATACATGCTTGAGACATGTTTTTGATATTTGGGCATATGATTTGAGGCACATCTTGGATGTATGGTATATGTTTGGTACATGGTTTGAGGAATATCTATTGAGGCATATTGTTGGTACATATCTTATATATGTTGGCATATATATTTGGAACATGGTTGAAGTAATTTTGAGTTACTTGGATACATGGTTTGAGGCATGTATTGACACATCATTTGAGGTATATCATTATTGAGTTGGCATATGCTTGAGGGATATGGTTGGATGCACATTTTGGATGTTTTGGCACATATTTGATATACATATCTTGGATGGTTTGGAAAATGCTTAAGGCATGCTTTTGGCATATGGTTTGAGGAGCATCTTGGATATTGGGCACATGGTTTGAGATGTACTTTGGTATATGTTTACATATCTTGGTACATTGTTTATGGATGTTATGGTGCGTATATTAGTACATGGTTTATGGATTTTATGGTACATATTTTGGTACATGGTTGATGGATGTTATGTCACACATATCTTAGCACATGATTGGTGATCTTGGTATATGATCTATGTGAGTGAATCTGGTTTTAGTTGATACAGTGACAATGATAATGGAAATGAAAATGATAGTGATAGAGATAGTGATAGGGACAATGACAGGTTCAATGATAGGTTTATTATCAATGACACGTTTATTATCAGTGACAGGTTGAGTATACACTTATATTTCGGGGCAAAAGGAAGGTGAAAGGAAAGGGGGTTGTAGCCTCCTTCTTGTTGGAGCTGGAGAATATAGAGAGTTGAATATTCCTTTAGGTTGGAGCCTGTAAATTAGGGGCTCCTAACCTCCTTCCAGTTAGAGCCAAAGAAAACAGGGAATTGGAGCTTCAGGTTGGAGCCTATAAATCAGGGGGTTGGATCCTCCTTCCAGTTGAAGCTAGAGAATTTTGGGAGTTGTAGATTCCTTCAAGTTGGAGATTGTAAATAGGGGGTTGGAGCCTCATTGCAATTGGTGCTGGAGAATTTGGAATTTGGTGCTTCTTATGAATGCAATATTTTGATATATAAGAAAGCGTTCTGTGGTTTTCTCCCATTTGGGTTTCCATGTAAAATTCTGGTGTATTGTGTATTTGTGGTTATGATGTGATGGATTATTTATGGTTATATGTTTATGATATGTTAAATGAAATAATAAGTGAATGGAATCATTGATAAGTTAATGTTGTGTTTGAAATTGGTAAAAAGTGCTCAATACTAATTCAACCCCCTTCTCAGTATTGGTGAATATTCCAACATAAGGTTGGTGATCTTATTTTTATCTCAAAACCACTACGATAGTTGTATCTAAAGCATCAATTGATATGTGAAATGGTAGAGACCAATTCGGTCCTCTCGATATTGGTGCTACATAATGTTTTTCTTTTAATGTTTCAAAAGCAGTTTCACATGGAATATTCCAAAATAAATCATTGTCTTTAGTGAGCAATTTAAACAATGGTGATGCTAATTTTGTCAAATTTTCTATGAAACACATATAATAGCCTACATGTCCTAAGAAAATTCATACATCCTTTTGATTCTTTGGTATTGGAAGTTTATAAATTACTTCCACCTTTTCCAGATCAACCTTGATTCCTACACAAGATGTATAATTACCCAAAACAATTCCTTCAATAAGTAACATGTTTTAGTTTTCATTACTTAATGAAATATTAGTTTATTGAAATATAATCAAAAAATTTTCAATATTTTCTAATGTTTCGTTAAAATAATTTCCATGAGTAGTAAAATCATCCATATAGACTTCTAGACCATCAATGATCATGTCATATAAAATACCTAAAACTACTCTGTGAAATGTAGCAAGAGTATTGCATAACCCCAAAATTAATATTGTGTAAGCATATGTTCCCCATGGGCATGTAAATGTTGTCTTATATTTATCTTTAGAATCAATTTGGATTTGATTATAACCGCTAGATCCATCAAGAAAATATTTTTTCCCCTGCTAAAGTATCTAAAAATTGATTTATGAATGGAAGAGGAAAATGTTTTTTCAAGGTAGATTTATTTAATTCATGATAATCTATGAAACCAAACCACTTTCCATTTTCTTAGGAACTGTTACTAAATGTGAAACCTATTGGTTGTCTGGAATTGGATAAATAAAGTTTTCATTTATTAATTTTTGCAATTCTTTATTTACAATTTCTTTTAAGACCAGATTCATATGTCTTTGGGGTTGTCTGATTGGTCGAGTATTCTCCTAAATAGAAATGTGATGTATACATGTTTTTGGATGAAATCCTTGCATATCGGTATATTCCCATGCAAATGCACCATAATGTTTATATAGTACTTTGATTAATTGATTTTTATGAGATTCTTCAAGTTTAGAATTTATATTTATATTTTTTCCTTGTTTAATCTCAATAGAAGTACTATAAGATTATGATATTGTATTGGTAACATGCATAGAATCAAATAGTTATAATAAAGTGTTTATAGTACAATTTTCCTATTTTTTTTTGTCCAAGATATGATCAAAAGAAGACTACCCCCCACGAAATTGAATAAAATTATAATCAATAATAAAATTAGTTTTTTAATTTTCTTCAGTAACCTCTTTGAAATTCATATCTTGGTCAATTGTTAATATTGGTTGTACCATTTATTCATCACTATTTGCATCATCTAACCATTGTGTATTTTCCAATTTAGTTAAATATTTTGTAGGTGGATATAAAATAAATTTCTTAACTGAATCACCATGTGAAATTTTCATGTCTCCATATCTACAACTAATGAATGCATCATCTATAGCTAACCATGGTCTTCCTAAGAGTAATGTATGGCCACCCAAGTTAGATTTAGGTTGTAAATCAATAAAATCCATAGGGTATTCCCATGAATCTAAAGAAAAAATAATATATTTTAATACTCCTTTAGATTTTATAGTAGATCTATTTGCTAATTGCAAAACTATAGGTGTGTGACGAAGGTTATACAATTTTAATTTCTCCATGGTTCCTTTAGTCATGACAATAATTGAAACTCCTAAATAAATCCATCTTTTTGCAATTGGAATATTATTGATGTGAGTTTTAACAATATGCTAGGATCAACATATTTTTCCATTAAATTTTTACCTGACATTAGATATGCTAACTTTCCAAGGACTTGTATTGTTTGTGGGTCTTTTTTATTTCTTCCTAGTTTTCTCAAACGTAATTCCCTAAATGTTTTTTCATAAATTGGAATATCTTTGGTTGTTTGCAGTAGAGGAATTTTGATACAAACATTATTTAATTCATCCAATAAATCATATTCAGATTGTGTTATTTGTTTTTCCAAATTTAACCTCTCTGGAAAGGGAGGAGATTTAGATGACTATGGTTGATCTATTGGAGAAGAAGTTTGTTTTATTATAATAGAACTATCATTATTGTTTGATTGTTTAGGAGTTTCCTCCTCAATTTTTTCCTCAATAATAATAGGATATTATTTATTAACTACATTTCCTTATCTAAAATGAATAACATTCAAATCTAGAGGGTTGATCAAATAGGCATGAAAAGTTTGTAACTCAATGTTGTAAGCGGATTGAGATAATTTATTATTTGTATTTGGAATGGGTTGAGCAGGTAGTTGAGTAGGTCTTGTAGGGGGTTGGTTGGTTGGTAACTAAAATTGTTGTGGTTGTGAAATTTGTGGTTGTTGGGTTTGGGTAGGATAAGTTTGATGAATTTGTGGGGAATATTGTGTTTGTGGAGGATATGGTGGATATTGTTGGGAATATACAAATAGTTTTTCATGTTTCCATAGGTAGGCCTTGGCCATCCTTGTTCCCAAGGTTGGTGTTGAGCTTTCTATTGTGACCATGCTTGCCAAGGCATAGGAGGAATCCATTGTTGAGGGGGGTATTGTTGGCATGAATAATATGAAGTAAATTGCTATGTAGGATCTTAAGTTATACCTATTTCCAAAGGTTGACATGGTTTCTTTGGTGCAACAAAACAAAGTTGTTCTGTAGCTTCATTGTCTCCTTGGTAAACTGTTTCAAGTTCAAGAATTGAAAAGAAATTATCATTTGAATACTTTCTTGCACAAATAACACAAAATTCAATATTATTTAACAAACAATCTCTTAAAGGATGTATCTTCCTACAATTGGGAAAAAAAAGAAGATAAATATGCATTATCTTCCTCTTTCCTTTGCTTAGTTTTCAATGTATCTAATTGCGAGATAATAGTACTAAGAATATTAGTTTTGAAATTGTCTAATAAATTCCCAATTTCCACTCTAATTACCCCACTGGTTGCTGATTTATTGACTCTTGAAATGATGTCTCTAGGTCCCTTACCAGATTTAGCTTTTCCTCGAGAAAAATGTTTGCATAATTCACAAATTTTTGGATGAGTTAGTTGAGACACATCTCATTTACCTATGAGATTAAGTACATCTATACATTCATCCCTGATTCCATGAAGAAAAATAATCTTGAGTGTTTCTAATTATAAAGAATGTTGTTTAGCCCTTTTTATATTAAAATGAAATAGTTCCACATAATATTCAAGGATTCCACCCTCCTTCCACGCCATTTTAAACATTTCATCACATAAACCTCTATTTGTGCAATAATCTTGATATTTTGAAAGAAATGTTTTCCACATTTCATCCCAAGTTTTGATGGAGTTACCTCCCAATCCCATGAACCAATGCAAAGTTTCATCCTTAAGAATAGTTGAAAACAACTTACACTTTTGTACATTATTAGAATAATCATAACTTTGACAAAGTACATCATATTCAATTTTTTCTTTTTTAAGATCCTCTGTTACCATTCCATGAAAAATCAATATTGTTGATGGTGGAAAATTTTTCATTTGAAATATCCAAACTCATCTTCTACATTTGATGCTCCCATTCCTACTGTTCCTCCTTCATTATTTGACATATTGTCTAGCCTGAAAATTACAGATTCTTTCGATGAGATAGAATGTTCTGGTTCCTCTATATGATTCACTGTAGATGATATTTCTAAATTTTCATCTTGGCCACTATTTAATTATGCTTCTTACGGATCATATTAGAGTACTATAGCTTCTTCTGTTTGAATTGTTTCCAGATATTTTCCTTTGGAGCTTCCTTCTTCTTTGGCTTTGCCTCTCACTTGAGATCCCACAATTCTACTTGGTTTTCCTCCTCTTGGAATTCTACTTTCATATGGATTAGTGGATGTAGTGTCTCTTACCGCACCTCGAGTTGAAATAGATGGGGCGGTGTATAGAGTAGTTCTTCCTATTCCATCGGTAAATATACCTCTAGGATCTCTATGTCTATTCATGCATTCAATATTATCATGTTTTGAATCCCGTAGAATAGAGACTCACCACAAAATATTATAGTGAATGTGGCAATATTTTACACCATATAAGCTCTATAGTGAATTGTTGTTTGCATATTACTGTCTCTATTCCCCTACATTCATTTCTATATGCATTTATAATATGATTTTTAAAATAATACTACAAAGTTGCTAATAATTTTTAACACTTCCCAAGCAATGGTGCCAAAATTGACAGTCAATTTATATGTCTCATAAATTTTGTTTCATTTATTTATCAAACTAGAGTTATTGTGTACTTTTGAAGTGCTATGTAAAATATATGCAAATTCAATTCCTTTGTAGTAAATATTTAAGATTTTTTTTTTTTTTTTTATCTAAAACACCACCTAACAAATAAAACCAAATCTTGAACAAAAAAAATAAAAAAAATTAAAGGAAATGACAATTGCAAACTGGTTTACAAGATTATATTCAATTCTAAACCTTCATCTTCTAAAATCTAAAGTGTAGAAATGTCGGTTGCAGTTTATATGTCCAATCACAAGATTGAGACTTTCTTGCAACAATACTTTGTGTGATTAGTTTGATTATGATTTAGTTTCTGAATACCTATCTTATAATTCTTAAATGAAGTCAAAATTGCACACTGAACTAAAGAAAACTTGCAACACACAAAGCATACAAAGAGGTAATGAAAACAAAAAATGAAATGAAAAATCAGTAAATTAGATTCATTCTTGAACTATTCTTCTTAAGTAAATCTAAACTAAGTGCAAAGAAAAACTTACATAGAGATAACTACTTCTAAACCATTATCTACTATGATTTTGTAATTGTAGAAGTGTAGATTACAACTTTTCATAAGATTACAAGATCAATAAGTTCTTGTAATAATATCCTGTTTTAATCAACTTGAGTTCACAACCAGTAAAATTAGATGCCCCATTCATAAATCTGAAATCACTTTAAGAATTATAGAATTAACTCATCTTTAAAAAGAAACTTGTTCACACAAACGACAAAGAAATTAATTGAAATCTACAAATTGGAAATATAAAACATGTGTATTAACAAAATAAAAATACATCCACACCAATGAACCCAAAGTAGGGGGGCCTTCCTCCTTCGGGGTCTTGTTGCTAAGGAGGACACTTACCAACTAAATGGACTAATTAAACACCAGGATTTGAGTGAACCATTGCTTTCATTAAATCAAGCCTTTTTCATTGACTAGAATATAGATTGTGCATTGCATATACTCCTTTGTCTTTATTTTTTTTGTACACAGCATGCATGTATACATGCATACATACATACATAAATACATACATACATACATACATACATACATACATACACATATATATTTATATATTTCAAATTACATTAATCACAGTTTGACAAAACCACAATACCTTGATTTTTGTTTCCAAAATATTGACTTGAAATATTCTTAAACATATATCCTTGAACTATCATCAAATAAGATATGGGAATTGGATGTTTTTTAGTTTAACACAACCTACAATATTTTATGCTATCATTAACTATTCTCATTTAATCTTGTATATTCTAGCTGATATATCCCAATTATTTCATGACACACAAGTGCATGAAATCATTGGATTACCACTGAATCTGGAACTTGATATCTTCTTGCACGTTGACTGGGAATACACTGGTACTTTCTTTTGATGGAAAATTTGAACGAATTTAATTGACACACTCGCTTGATGTTCTCGCCCCCCTGGAAGGTGCTGAAGCATCACCTACACATATAGAACATTCTCTAAGTGTTATATTTTTCCTTCACCCTGCGCTACCAAGATATCCATCAATGGTTACAAGAATCTAGACTTCTTGTGACAACTAACTTCTAATGAGATAAAATGACTTTTGACGTTTATATAGGCTATCAATATTAGATTTTTTTAACAATATCAACCTTTTTTACCTTGTATACTCTCGAATGTCTTTGTCTTGCATGTTCATGGAAAATATGAAAAAGATAGTCATTTTGGTCAAAATGATGAAGGTCTAGATGAGAAAAAACGTAAGCTATCAATAAATAATGATGAAAAAAATTTGGCCTAACATGGCCCACTTGGTGAAGTAGTCAGCATCCACAGAAGCTATGCCTGATCAATTTGAAGAAGATGTCAACCATTAGGGTAGAGGTTGAAAATTTTATTCATGTTGGTTTTATTTACTCGATTCTGTAGACTTCCATTTTTAAGGATTTGACACAACATTTTAAAAAGGGTAGTATAATGTTCAATTTCAAGAGGAGAGAAATCTGCACCAATCAATATGTTTTTGATGATACCTGGATTCAATGATATATCGATCAGAATGATCTTCCATATGTTTGGAAAATTCCCTTTTGCATACACATTGTGTATTGGGATGGAGCATTAGTAACACTCGATATCACTAAATAAAACTAAGATTTGCATGAGAACCTATAAAATCTCCAATTTAGTGAGGAAAAATGATCTATGATGCATATATTCCCATAGTATTTTAGGATCAGTCATGGATTCAATTATAATATCATTTGAAGGCATCTCAATATGCAAGAAATCATGTGAACTAGGAGAGCTTATGATTCAAATGGGTGAAGTGAATTGAGCATATTCCATATAATAATGGAGGTTCTGATAATTTTCTATGGTTACTGATTGGATAGCCTGGTAGGCACTCTCAACCGCACTAAATGATATAATCAACCCTAACGACTCAATATTATACATATGAGACACTACCCAAAAGGTCCTAATTGACAACAAATATGTTAGATGATATAAAGTGTTGAAGCACATGATCCATGATAGAAATAGATGTTGAAGAAAAACCTTGTGACTCTATAGTACTAAACAAAAGCATACATATAGGAGCTGAATTAAAATAATTGATAGGTTGAGGGAAGGGAAAATTTCCCATGAGATATGAAACTTTGAACATCCCAACACCAATACTATCAAAAGCACCCTTGGAATTAACAACGAATGGAACATTCATACCAATGTTAGTTCGTGAATCAGGCGTACAATACTCCAATTGATCTATGGTAACCACTTTATATTAATGAGGAAATTGGATGACTCTAAGAATGAAGACACAATTTACATCATCACATAAAACAAACTATTCCCTAGAAAAATATTATAGTCTAAATAAGCGTCAACTACTTCAACTTCAATTAAAACATTCTTTCCACCTAATTTGATAGGAAAGGAGATAATGATTCCATGGGGCTTAAAAGTATGATCGTTGAATGAATTTAACATCATGTTGGAATGGACAAGCTATGGATAACCTAAGGCTCTCCAAAAATACAAAGAAATAATGCAAGTGGAGGATCCTTCATCAACAATGCATCTAAATATGTTTTTCCTGCATGAATATACTTGGAGGAAGACTACACCGACTCTGGTCAAAGTCAAATGTAATCAGATGAGTGTCTGAGGGATCAACTCCACCAATCGTAGTCAACAATTCTTTGGACTGCACAAGGAAACTTTGAAGGACTTTTAGAGTAGACATAGCACAAGGTGCTTGAGACAAATTCTCAACAATATTGTAATTGTGAGTGGCTCGAGAATTGTGGTTGTGGATAGAACTTCTTCAGACACCTTAAGGGGGGTGGAGCATTGTATCACTAGATGGATTCTGTAAGGACCCTCCTGGTTAGGACAACAACTCTGATAACAGGTGCAAATTGTTTTTTGTTTTAAAAGTGTGTGCGCATGTGTAGGAGGGGAAACAAACACGCTGGACTCTACGTCGCCACCCGACGACTGACAAGATGCAACCACGACGATCACAACAAGAAGACGCAAGGCGCACAACAAGTAACTGCAAGCAAAGAACACCCAAGACCAAGGCGCCCACAATATCTTCAACAATAACGACATACTGGGTTAGGTACCGTACGAACATAGAAGGTAGAATCCATGGTAGTAGGTTTACTATTTCTGCACAGGAAAGCAGGGCGTTTAATCTTAGTCCTCTGCTCTGGAGAGAGAGGAGGTCAGATAGGCTCCTGGCCAACTGCTCAGGCAGAAACTAGTAATCCCCTCAGGTGTGTCGCAAGAGTGGAAACCCTGCCTTTAAAGGGCCCGAGACTCTTGATACGGCACTGGATTCTTGATGCAGAAAACACACAGACAATATACTAAGGCTACTGAAGGTGTCTACATCCCTCCCAACACAAGCAGACCACACAATGCACTACCACCAAGTACTACAAAATCAGGGACAATTAAGACCTCTACGGGAGACGCAAGTCAGGAGGACTCTAATATCGACCAACCACTATTGAGACCCGAAGACATCAATCAAGATCAATTGCTCCATTAATTATCATTAATCGACGAAGACTTTATCCTAAGGTAAAAACCAATAATCTCAACCCCCATTATTTAGTTATAAGGTCATTAGGCACTAGTTCGGGGACAAGCAATAAGCACAAGCGCATTGCATTTTTATGTTAATCGCCATAATTGAGCAACGATATCAATACCATAATGGTAAACCCTTGAACATTTACATTCTCCAAATTATCTTGCCTTTCCTTCCAATTTATTACCATACATTGGAATAACCTAACAAATATTTGCATTGCAATTTAGACCTTATTATTGACACTTCAATTTAAACGAATGATAACCTTGCAATTAAACATCATCACGAACATTTCAATTAAACAATATTAACATTGCGATTTAACCATCATCATTAACATTGCAAATTAAAACAATTATTATTATTGCAATTTAAACAAGTATTACCATTGCAATTAAGCA
>JASDQU010103388.1:32196-47390 GCA_032191745.1 Picea mariana | reverse complement strand
TTTCTTTTTCATTAATAAATTGCTCCAAGTGGGCACGTTGGTTGGGGGCATGGATGTTTCCCCATAGGTATTTTACCACGTCAAAATATCAATGTGTTGATCTTTTATCTAATTGTGTGAGTGGTTATTGAAGGTGTTCGTCTCTATTGGAATACCTATGTTGTCAAACACTAAAACACATTTACTTTGAAACATGGCATTTTTGGTCTCCAAAATGGTAATCAATGACGTGGACTATGAGCTAGAGAGTCCGTGTGTAGGTGGAATTTTTTGAACAAGCAAAGACTTGTTGCATGCTCGTCCTGAGTCGTCCGATCTCCCGTGATCCAATGAAATTTTGTCTACCAATGTTAGAGAAATTACTGACTCGGGCTTGGTGGAGGAGGGTAAGGCGACGAACCCTTCTGGAGATCTATTGCATGGTCGAAAGGGTAAAGCTTTGGTGAAATCCTCCTATATCCATGACCTAGAATACAAATGTAGAAAGGTATTGAAAGCTCACAAAATTGCAGCTATGGTAGTTGGAGAAGATGTGGGTCTTGCGGAGACTTTTTCTTTTAGAAAGGGTAGTAGTGGGGAGATTCTTTGGGAAGCTTATGAGTTTGACATCTTTTAAACGTTGGATGGAAACAAACTAGTGCTCATTCTAGGATACTCGTTGAGTTCTCACATACTAACTCGAAGTTGGTTTTGTCTGGTCTTCCATTCTAGAAAAGAGGTTTCAAGTATTCTCAACCAAGATTGGTCGTGAGGGAAATCAGGTTTGGTATTGTAGAAATGGCATTTGGATTTTGACCTGGTTAGGGAGGTCCACTCATAAAGAATGGGCCATCCT
Organism: Picea mariana; assembly: GCA_032191745.1. NCBI lineage: Eukaryota > Viridiplantae > Streptophyta > Pinopsida > Pinales > Pinaceae > Picea > Picea mariana. The sequence continues at coordinate 46,555 of JASDQU010103388.1, read as the reverse complement.
CCATAGTTTTCCCATGATGTTCTAGTCAAAAGAAGTTCTAGAAGATATCGAGAACAAAATTGGAATATTTTTTGAGTTAGAAGAGAATTGTCTAACAAAAATTGATCACCGATGTGCGTGGATAAATGTTGAAGTGGATTTTTGGGATGGTCTGGTGGAGGAGGTTGAGTTGGTATTTTGTGGAAACAAATGGACGCAGACGATAGATTATTGGATAATTCTTTTCTGATGCTATAATTGCAAGCGAGTAGGCCACCTCTTGGATCAATGTGATAGGAACCCTCATGGGTTGAAGTTACAAACAAAGACATGGGTATGAAAATCTCCTTCACGGGATAACAAGGTTACAACTCAAGAGGAAAAGAGTTTGGTTTCGTGTCCAGTGGAAAAATTGGATTTTGGTACTTCCCCATTGACATTGACACCCATAGGTATGAAGTATGAAACCCCTCCCAATATGAACGTATTTAATCTTGAATTTTTAATGTCGGATGTTGTATTATCGGTTGATGTACAAAACATGGTTTCCTTCTCCATCCCCCTACATATTTGACTTACCTCTCCTCCCGACTCGATTCATAGTCTGCGCCCCCATCTACTGTGCCATATTCATAATCCAGTTCTTCTGAGATAGACTCCTCTTTGTCCCTAGAAGTAGATCGAACTGCCATGATAAAGGAGACTCACTTTAAAAAGGTGGACATTAGAAAGCATTATGAGCTTTGACCAAGGATCAAATCCTCCCAGGATGATATTTCAAAAGGTGGGTTGGCGGAGGATGCCCCTACGATTGGACATGTTGGAAGAAAGTCTCTTATATCTATTAATTTTCAATAACCTAGCACCCAACCATTCATATATAGAAAAACACACTTATTGAATAATAGTATAGCTAGGTTACTTAACAACAAATTTAGTGGAAGCAAATAAAATGGAAACCAAAACACATTACACAAATATTTTTGGGTAAATAACCATTGGAAAAACCCTAAAGGGAAAACCAGATTTGTGAGTTTTATTATTATTATTCTGGGCTCCGGTATTGGGAAAATGGCCCACCTAAGGAATACAAAAACACCAAATAACCAAGCCCTATAATCCCCAATATCAATCCTTCAATATTGTTATTTGGCTGTTATCTTCCTTGCTTCCCCTTTGCTCCTATTCTCGACCTTTTCCATCCACACTTGGATGAATTCCCTTCTCCACCCAATCAATGAGAGCTCACTCTCTCACTCTATGTGTATTTGTTGTGTTTCATCCTCTCACATGGGCTATCTTTTATATCTTGAGTTTTTCCCTAAGTCCAAAACCCTATATCCTCTAAGGTGATCAATAGCTAAGATCTAATCTCACGTTCACTTTAGATCTAATGGCTATGACTTAATTTAATTACTAATGCCAAATACGTAGGAATTTAATTAAATCAAAATCTCTTTATTACAAAAGTACATTCACTTACATAAAGTGAATCTCATATTATTATGAGAGGTAATAATGATGACTCCCACGTGTTGACACATACTCATGTGGAAGTACCTATTTTATGCTACCAAAAACATCAACACTCCCTCTTAGTGAGGAAGGTACTTCTACCACCTGGAGGTGGCCCTATCTTCCCTGTCAAATATGCTACCATGGTTTCTCTCCAATCCACCTGATTGGTTGCTCCAAGTGAAATGAAATCTATTCATGTCATCTCCCTCAGACCCTGCTTCAAATAGTTTCCTATGATCATGATCCTAAAGGCCTACTACTCCTGAGCATCCTGCATGGTCATCTCGTACTATGACTACTTCTCAATGGACTTGAAAGGTTTCTCCTTCCCACCTGAACATGAAGTTTGAGTCCCTCTAAGCTACTCCAGATTTGGAGATACCTACTCCTTGTCCTCAGTTGATTTCCATAGCTTGCATAGGTTGACCCTTTATCCTATACAAGTTCCTCTCTCTAACTCCAAGAAAAATTATTTTGTATGAGCTTGATCATCTCTTGTCCATCCCGGAACACTACGTCAAATCCATTTTTCTCAATTGTTGAGACTTAGATCACACTCCTTCTGAGTTCTGGCACCAATAGCACATTCGTCACTCTCAACACTCCTTTTGAATCCATCTGGAATGGAACTATCCCAGATCCCTTCACTACATGCTTGGTTCCCATACCAAGTTCCACATGCATGTATGGGTTTGACTATGTGCTCTCTAACAATTTCCATGCTCCTATCATATGACATGTGGCCCAACTATCTATTAACCATGCACCAACTGATATGGTGCCCAAGGAAGTATGGAAAACAAGTAAGAGCCCTGTCTATTCAAACTTCTTGGAAAACTCATCCATTTGAGTCCTTTCCAACGCAACTACTTCTGGTTGCATCATGTTTCCTCCCTTCTTCCTCTTTAGACATTGTGAAGCATAGTGTGCCTTCTTATGATAGTGAAAACACTTGACCTTACTTAGGTCCTTCCCTATGCTAGCTTGTGAAGACGAATCTCCACATGTTTTCATCCTAACCTTCCCCTTTCCCTCCTTACCTGATTGGAAAGTGAAAGGTTCTCCACATCACCATCATCGTGTGGGCCTACTAGATCCTCTCGATGAGTCTCCTCATGGTTCAAGAAGTTACAACATATCAAAAAGGGACATCATATGATCGTGTAAAAGAGTAACAACATTAAATCCTTCAATGAAAATAACCTGTTATTAGCCTGCAAGTATATGCTCCCAGGCCATCTCATTAGTAAACCCAAAATCAAGTAAGAAACCACTTAACAACCTATATGACTACTTAAATAATGAAATTCATAAAAATTTGTACCTTGGGTTAAAACATGAAGTCATATGCAAGATATTGTCAAAAGAGGGTAAAAGATGACTTAGAGTATCACCAAAACAGGGTAAATGGATGGAAAAAAGGGTGCAATTCAACGGCCCAACATCTCCCCCCAACTAGCCCTACTGCATGTCCTCATGCAGCCAATTTATGTATGAGATCATGATTATTCCAAGAGTAGGTTTCGTGTAGTGTGCTAAGTTTGTATGCCTCATGTGTTTCTTCCCCAACATCCCTTAAACTTGTTGACACCATAACTTCCATACCTCAATTTTTCTCTATCACTACCAATTCATACATGGGACGATACTTATCCATAGGTAACCATATTAAAGGGAAATAAAACTTCAGGCCAATCCATCAAGGGCCTCTCTATTCAATACATTGAATGTACCTATTGAATCACCCCATGGCTCTTCTAAAGTTTAGAAAACCAAAGGGTTCCCTGGTTTTGATTGTCACTGTATATGACTCCCATCTTCTTTTTCATCCCTCCAAGGCCTCAGATGTTGCATCGTTTATACAACCGACACACTGGTTAATTACATGTGTCTGAATGCTTACAACTAGCCTTGAAAGGTTGAGATACTTGGAAATGAGGTTTTGAGTCCTAATGGAATAATTTGCATGAGAAGGTTTTGCCCTAAATCTTAGCTCACATGTGGCTTGGTTCCTTTCTACATTTTCTTTGGACAATGTCCACTTAACTTGATGCAGTAGGTAGGACACAAAGGCTCGAAACTGGAGGTATCCTATATAAGGTGTAGGATTAAACTCTCTTTCATATGGTAGAATAAAATCATGAAAATAAAATTCACACAAAGAGTATTGTGTGATCTCATAGGATTCATAAATTTCCCTCCATAAATCCTTAGCATGTGTGAACAGGTAAGGTCTATCCTCAATTACGACTATGAGATGAAAAAGGATGAACTGCTCTTGAAGAAACAAAGCATACACGGGAGAAGGCATTCTGCAATTCAATAAATATTGAATGAATGAGCCTATCTTATGTTTTTCTTCCTTTTGCTTCTTAACCTGGTCCTATGCATCCCTGAGCTTCTTCCGATCTTCTCCCCAATTCTCCTTTTCTATCCTGTAAAATGGTTATTTCATCTCCCCTTTTCCTTTCCATGTTTCAAACAATTTGTTGATGCTCCTTGAGGAGGACCATGCCCTCTTGGTAGGACATTTCCAATGCCTTCCACTTGTCAAGCTCTACTTGTGAAAATAAAGGAGAGGGAAATTATGAGGTAAAAACTCCAACCTCTCTGGTTTCTACTTCTATCTATGTAGATGTCATTTTCAACTTTATGTCTTGGGGTGAATATCTTGCAGGTCTAAAAATGTCTTCCCAAACTGAATAGGGATCCTCTGGTTTCTTAGTAGCCCCTTTTTTTGTAGAGGTCACTTTATCAAAGGGTTTGGCCGCATCAATGGGGGTGTTTAACCCTACAGTCTTGATCAAGTCCCTAATTCATCTCTTCATTTCCTTAATTTTTTGCCTTAGATTCATATTTTTCCTTTTCAGTTTCACAACTTGATTAATCTAAGAGGGAGGTTTATTCTTACCTTTCATGGCATCCATCATGTTAGGTTCCCCTTATTCCATCTTTACTTTGACTGGTTCTTGTGTAGCAACCTCAAAATTGACTAGTTTTTCCTTGGTTGGTTCTTCAGTGGATGATTCTTGTGTAACAATCTCCTCATTAGTTATTTCATCCATTCCTAGCTCTTGTGTAACATGCTCAATATCAATTTGTTCTGCAATGGTTGGGTCTTGTGAAACATCCTCCGCATCAATCATTTTGTCCATGTTCGGTTCTTGTATGGAACACTTTGTAACTATTTTTGGCGATGGGGTCCCTTCTTCTGAGCCAAGTAAAGATTCAACATTATCTGTTACTTCAACGATTAGTTCTTGTGCGACAGTCCTATGACTAGCTGCATCTGGTTCAGAAGTGGTTGCAAGAGGGATTCCTTCCTTCGACTTATTTGTGATGGATTATGTATCACCAATTTCCCCCAAAGTTGGTTCTTGTGTAGCATCTAAGGGGTTGATGATAGGTGGTTCCACTCTCACTGGTTCAGGACCCATTGATCTTGTCCTCCTCCTAAAGATGTTTTATATAGATTCGGGATATATTATTATTGTATTTGATCAAGTCAAAACCCTAAAAGAATAATGCTAAAACATATTTATAATGTAGGCTCAAGAAACCAAATGATATTGTATTTTATATTTGAAATTTATCAATTTAGCCCACTTAAAGTACATTGAACTACTATAAATAGGGCATTATTCTCCCTCATTTGGATATCAAGAAATTGCGCTCCTCTTGTTTTTTTGGGTATAGCAAAGGTCCTCTTGTGCCCAACAAAGGAAGGAAGGAAGTACTTCAACTAGGGTTTCTATATTATCTTTTGTATATCTTATATTCAGGGATATATCTATCTGAAATTGTACTTGGTTGATGAATCTATACTGAAGAATTTTTGTTGGGTTTTCTTCCCCAAGAGAGTTTCCCAGGATAAATCCTTGTGTATATTGTGAATGCCTTTATTTTAGTGATTCTCATGGATGCAGTTACTATGCTATGAATTAAATGTTAAATAATTATGAATACTCTTAACTGATTAATAAAACTTTTCAACATGATATCAGAGTGACCCCGAAAGAGTCCATTTTCACAGTCTAGAGAAACTCGTTGAGAAAGATAAGACCTCATAAAGGCTCTCCTAAGCATAGTGCTCCTATTCCCTGGTTCAGTTTTTTAGTTTTGAAAAATTAGGGTCTCCTCATGAAACCCTAGGTGATGACGCCACCCACTTTATGAAGGACATTGGTCAAGATAAATTCACCAAGGAGGTCGCATTGACATAGCGCACTCATTGGTAAGTTCAAAATTCATTTTTTGCAATATTTCAATTTTTGTCATATTTTTTTTCAAGCTCCTAGGGAAAAATGATTTCCAACATGAAGCTTGATGAAATATAGAGTGATGCTCATTCTATAAGAAAATGATATAGAAATATTCATTGAAAAAAATGCTGAAGAGCCAGAGGGAGATGAGGCTAAGGAAAGGCACAAAAAGAACCTGGTTAAAGCTAAGAGGATTATTGTAGATTCTATCAAGGATCACTTGATCTCTCATGTCTCATCATTGAAGGATCCAAAGAAAATGTTTTATGCCTTATCTCGATTATATGAAGGCAACAATATCAACCGAAAGATGATATTAAGGACACAACTCAATAATGTGAAGATGCAGAATTCAAAAACCACTCAATCCTACTTCGCGAGGGTGTCTCAAATCAAAGAATAACTTGAAGTCATTGGATACATAATTGAAGAAGCTAAACTAGTAATGAATACATTAAATGGTCTCCCAAGGTCTTGGGAATCATTTATTCATGGAATATATTCTGGAAGAAAGATAACAAAGTTTAGTAGGCTATGGGAAGATTGCACTCAAGAAGAAACTAGATGGAAGTAAGAGAAGAAAATTTGGGTGATGATGAAAATAAAGCACTAGCAGCACATGCAAGAAAAGGAAAGACTAGGAAATATGTCCATCACCCTAGGAATTTTCAAAAGTCACAAAAGACACAAAATACTCAAACATATTATTCAAGTTACAAATGATACAACTTCCAGAAGATGGGACACATTGCAAGAAATTGTCCTCACATAAAAGATCATATTAGTAAAGGAAAGAATAAAAGACATCATGTGCTCATTCCACAGAAGACGATGAGCTTGCTCAGAAGATAACAAAAGAAAATAATTCAAGTAAAAAATATGTATTGATATCATCTTTTATAGGGACAGTCACTCATGGAAATGACACATGGCTTGTTGATAGTGGTGCTTCTAAGCACATGATCGGTTACAAGAATTCTCTCTCAAATTTGGTTCAGAAAGATTCACCTCATAAGGTAAAGCTTGGTGATGACTATCAGTATCCCATTAAAGGGGTGGGAGAAGCCTCCTACAGGTTGGATTCCGGAAAACCTATGAAGATGAAATATGCCTTGTATGTACCTGGTTTGAAGAAGAATCTCATTTCTATTTTAGTATTGGATGAGAAACGATTCAAAGTTTCTTTCGTTGATGGTGAAGTTCTTATGTGGACAAGAGTAAAGTATATTGATGATGCTATTGTGATTGGTGTTCAATAAGGAGGTCTATACAAATTAAGGGGACACTCAAATTCAACATTAGTACACAAAACAATAAATCCAAGTGAGTTATGGCATAGAAGACTTCCTCACATACATTACAAAGCATTATCAATTGTGAGCAAGATGGTGACAGGTTTTCCAGATATTTAGGTGAATCATGATGGTATATGCAAGGGATGTGCACAAGGAAATAACATGAAGATTCTATTTCCAAGCAGTGACAACAAATCCAAAGGTGTTTTGGACATCGTGCATTTAGACGTGTGTGGACCGATGACAACCACTTCACTTAGTGGGCATGTATATTACGTTTCATTTATTGATGATTTCTCATGTAAAACTTGGATCTATTTCTTGAGAGCAAAAAGAGAGGTCTTTAACAAGTTCAATAAATTCAAATCTCTTATAGAAAATCTTTCTGAAAAGAAGATAAAGATTTTGAGGTTAGATAATGGAGGAGAGTTCACATTGGATGAATTCAAAGCTTTCTGTAAAAAAATTGGGATTAAGAGGGAGCTCACTACTCCCTACAATCCTCAACAGAATGGCGTGGTAGAAAGAAATAATCGGACTATAATGGAAGCAATAAAGGATATGATTCCTGATCAAGACTTACCGATGCACCTGTGGGCAGAAGCAGGCAGGATTGTTGTATATGTGCATAATAGAATTCCTCACAGTTCACTTGGAAACAAAATGCCAGAAGAAATGTTTACACGAGAAAAGACAGAGGTCAACCACCTAAAGATATTTGGTTTTCTAGTGTATGTGCATGTTCCCAAGGATAAGAGATCAAAGTTGGATCCTTCAGGAAAGAAGGGTATATTTGTTGGATATAGTGAGACCCCGAAGGCATATAGAGTTTACATCCATGGTTACAGACAGATCGATATTAACATAGATATCACCTTTGATGTGGATGCAACTTTCAGTAGATCAAGGTAGAATTACTCAGAAGAGGTCCATGATGAAGAGCCTAAAGCTCCTAGAGTTGCATAAACAGGCGTAGATAATGATGTTACACTAGAAGAGCATGTTATAGATTATCATGACATGGTAGAACCACAAATACTCGTAGATCCATCTCGAAAAATGATTACAAATAAGAGAAGACTATCTTGGGCTCGAGAGATTATTTAGGATGCAGAAAAGTATGGTGCTCCAGATGGATTTTTCAAAGAAATAAAGAAATCACGACCATATTCTAGTTGCATGGAATTGTTATGTGATATCATTGACGTAGAACCAACCTGTTATGAAGAGGCTGCAGAGTAGAAAATATGGTTGCATGATTAAGGATTGTTGGATTTTCAAGTACAATAGATAATAGTACTTTATTTTTGAAAACTGGTAATTACTTATAATGATGTGATATTTATTTTCTTACTTTTATATTAGCATCAAGAAATTACACTTTAGAAATTCAATGATACAAATACAATGCAACAATAGATCAAGATAGAAAATATAGGCACAGTGGTGTATTCTGGGAAAACCCTCACGGGGAAGAAAAACCCAACGTAACATTTCACTAGATAAATATTTGAAATAAAACAAGAGATAAAAAATATAATCTGGACTATGGTCACACCTGGCTTCCTCATCCAAGTCAAACCCTAGACCCCCAGATCAGTAGCAGCAAGGAAAAATCGACCCAACAATAGCAGTGGTAGGACAAAAATATGTGAACTAAGAGATAGATAATTCATCACACGTGTGAATTGATAGAGAAAGGAGATCCCACACATGCGATTTTAAGAAGAGACAAAGAAGGACAAAAAGATTCTCAAAATTGTTGAATTAAGAGCTTGATTTTAAACTGTTGATATGTTCTTTAATTTATGCAATACTTAAATTAATATAATTCATAAACCAGAACAACAATAACCATAGATTCACCAACATGAAAATTCACATACATGTACCCTGGGGAAACCATATACAAGGAGAAAAACCCCAGCAAACAATCTCCTTTTATTGCAAAGATAATGTATGACTACTTACAAAAATTCCACCATGAAAGTTTGCTCTTAAAGAGCTTGCCAAAATTACCTAGACCTGATTGTATGACCTGCAAGTACAACAACACCTTGTTGTCCTTTCTCTACTAAAATGTACCAGCACTATTACAAGCTGCTTGTTGTCCTTTTCTGTTGTCTAGGACCAGCACTGATACATGATCTTGCTGCCCTTTTATGGGTTGATATACACCAACATTGTAGGTGTACTTTGTTGCCCTCTAATAGATAGATATGCAACCTTATTACTCTGATATATACACTGCCTTATTATACTGATATATCAACACTCACATCCTTCTACTCTTTCTCCCTCACACTGCATAACACAATTATTAGAATGAGGGTCGGCCTCTGCTTATAAAGGCGTGGAGAGGAGAAGGAGAGGATTCGAAGATAGAAACTTGTTTTCATGCTTCAACTTCAGCTTGAAATAGATCTTGGACAAGAGACTTCACTTAGTTCAAATTTAGAACTAGACTTGAGATTTCAGTTAAACCTCGCCCTTGACTTGGCAATGCATGTGAACTAACTCAACATGCATATGTCATGCATGCATGCAACATGCAACTATGCAACTTTATGCAACTTTATGCAACTATGCAACTTATGCAACTTTATGCAACTCGACTTTTACAACTTGACCTTTTACAACTTGAGTTTAACAACTCATTCACCTTGACTCTTATACATGGAAATTCAAATTTATTCATGGTGGATAGTGTTACACGTGCCAATGCACTATTTCAATACATTTACATCATTTGCAATATAAGGAATATTGTTTGTTTCTAACTCATAGCAATTTTATGTTCAACCTAAATTTTTCTAGATGCCTGGACTTTTACTCATGGCTCACAAGGATTGACTAGGCTCAAAGAGGTTGTATGTTCCCCCTAACTTTTGCACTAGTATGCCTATTCTCACAGAGGTTGTACGTTCCCCTTGACTTTTTCACTAGACTTTCTATGCTCACAGAGGTTATACGTTCCCTCTGACTTTTGCATTAGACTTACATCTTGGCTCACAAGATCACATAGCATCTCGTTCTTCCTAACTTTTGGTTTGACTCATAGAGGTTGTGTGTTCCCCCTGAATTTTGTCAATACCTCACAATACTGGTTGATTCTCCAAATCTCCATGGCTAGCCTCAGGGTGGCCCATATGGCCTCTCATTGGCACTGTCGATGCTGCCAAATTTAAAAAAAGATCTTCGCTTGGATTTCCGAGTAGCTTGCTTGAGAGAGAGAGTTGAGTGTGTGTCAAAATGAGAGATTCTTCCATCAACATATAGTGATATGTCCAAGGTGAAGGCTCTCTTTAATAGGGCTGAATTGACTTGGAGAGGTGCCAATGAGCCAAAACACAAAATTTAAATTTACAAAAATTTCCCTCTCAAAACTACAAATGAAGGTTTGACTCAAAAATAACTTTTACACGTCTCGAGCATTTAAATATGCTTTAAAATAAAAATGAGACCAATAATAAATATTATGAAGAATCATAGTTACAATTTCAACATTCCCTCTTAACTAGAAAGGTATTCATAAAAAACAACTAATTTGTACTCAAGTTGACAAATCTATCTAGTGAAAGGTTACATCAAAATATCATCTTCTGCATAACTTGCAACAACTTGTCATAAAACATGACATATAATCGTCATCTCATGGAGTAACACTCCATCTCATAGAGCCATACTCAAGTTGAGTAATCGGGCATGATGTTGAATAAGTCAAGTGCTAAACCTTGTGTATCCCACAGTTGTCACACACTCAATAGAGTGACAAGTGACCACCATGACCATTCTTCTAGCCATATGAATCATAGAGTAACCCTTTATAATATGGATCACAGAAAAATAACCATCCTCACAGATGTTGAAATCCATGTCATGGGATACTGAGACCATTATTCTAACGATATGAATCATAGAGTAACCCTCTATCATATGGATCAGAGAGTAACCCTCCATAAAATAAAACACATCTCCAAGATGCTGAAAGCCACGCCATGGGATTCTGAGACCACACATCTCAGACCAATCTCTAATCGAAACACCACATGAGTCATGGAGTAACCCTCTTTTTATGCATGTCTTAGATATCAACATACTACACCAACCTCCCACACTTGCGGTGTCACTGGGAGGCGGCCCATTCAACCTGATTGGGCCTTCACCACATGGGTCATAGAGTAAACCTCTACCATGTGATCCCCAAGAGAATGACCGTCCTGGACCATTTTCCACCATGAAAATGTTCGTCCATGGTGCATCAACAATCTTCACAACCTGGACCATTCTCCACCACGATAATTTCCACCAACAATATGCACATCCGAGACTAACTGTCCAATAACACACTGACTATCCATGATGTCAATCATCAACACTCCCTCTCACCTAAGGGATAAATCTCCATAAGAAATAGCTTGTCCCTGAAGTGTACAAACTTCATCCTAGACAGAGGCTTCATCAAAATGTCAATTGTCTACTTATCGGTGGAGATGTACTGGAGATTCACTTCTCCCTTCTAGACTTTATCACATAGATAGTAGTATTTTATCTCAATGTGCTTTGACTTGTCATGGAACACCAAGTTCTTTGAAATCCTCACACAACTTTGATTATCACAGTCGAATCCAACACCTGATCAAATAGTGTAGAAACCATCTTACAAAGCCACATTGTTTCCATACAAGCCTCACAAGATGAAATATACTCTGCCTCTGTTTTGATGAGTGTGCCAGACTTCTACTTCATGCTAGTCCAAGATATCATAGCAGAGCCCAAACTGAAGCATACACTTGAAGTGTTATTTTTGTCATCTGCACTCCCTGCCCAATCAGAATCTGTATATCCATGTAGTTGTACATCACTGTTTGAGACATGTCTCAAACTATAGTTCAACATCCCATGTAGATACCTCAGAATATTCTTTGCATCTATCCAATGCTCATGTCTCGATTCCACCCAGAACTAGCTCAACGTATTCACAACAAAGCATATACTCGGCCTAGTATTTACCAAATACATTAGTGAGACAATCAACTTCTGGTACATGGACGCATCTATTGGCGTGGAATCTGAGTCTCTCAACTTATTTAGGTTCGTCACCATGGGAGTGGCCATGGATTTAAAATCCATCATCCCAAATATCTGAAGGATATTCATAGCACACTTCCCTTGACCAAGGAAGATTTCTCTGGGGTTCTTCCATACTTCTAATCCCAAGTAATAGTGCATAAGACGAAGATCCTTCATATCAAATTCAAAGGCTAGCTCCCTCTTACACTGAATAATGAGAGGCTCTGCACCTGTAAGAAGCAAGTCATCAATATATAGTAGCAAAATCATAGGTGCATCATTCACAATCTTGACGTAAAGGCTTGGATCTGCATAATTCTTGGAGAATCCAAGTCTTGTCAAATAACTATCGATCTATGCATACCAAGATCTTGAAGCTTGCTTGAGTCCATACAAGGACTTCTTTAATCCACAAACATGAGACTCTCTAGAGTGAACCTCAAAACCTTGAGGTTGCTCAATATACACTTCTTGTTCAATCACTCCATTCAGAAAATGTGTCTTCATATACATCTAGTGAAGACTCCAACCCATAGAGACTGTAAGAGAGATAATGGATCTGACAGAAGTGTATTTGGAAACAGGTGAAAACGCATCATCATAGTCTTCTCCCTTTTTCTAGGAGAAACCTCTAGCAACAAACCTTGCCTTGTATTTATCAATGCTTCCATCTACCGCATGCTTGATATTATAGATCCACTTTGAAATCACTACTAACTTCCCTTCAGGTATTGGCACAATATCCCATACATCATTCTTCATGATGGACTGATATTCCTCCATCATGGCTTCCTTCCATTCTTCTTGCTTGACAACTTCTTCAAAGGTGGAAGGTTCTACATTCACAAGTTTTGTCATGAGTGTCGCGTAACCAGAGAGTCTTTTGGGTCTCTTGATTTCCTTGAAGGTACCACTTGGAGCTTTATGTCTTTCTTCTTCTTGCAAGGTGGATTTAATCCATGCGGGTCTCTTCTTGTTCTTAGGAACATCAACTAGATCTACAGGTTCAGTTGGTTCTTCATTAAGATGTAAAGGTGAACCTGTGCTTTCTTCCTAGGGAACTTCATGTTCCTCTTCTTTGTTGGATTCCATGAAATCTTCAATGGATTTCCTGAAAGCAATATTCTCATCAAAAGTCACATCCCTATTGAATTCAACCTTCTTTTGACCTAGGATGTAAATTTTGTAGGCTTTATATGACTCACTGTATCCAATGAATATGCCCTTATTTCCTGAAGGATTCCAACTTCTTCATTTTCTCTTTAGGAACATGAACATACCTTGGACAACCAAATATCCTCAAGTGTTCAACACTTGGCTTCTTTCCAGAGAAAGCCTCTTATGAATTCATGTCCTTCAATACTCGATGAGGACTTATATTCTGAGCATACATGACTGCCGTAGTTGCTTCTCCCCATAAGAACATGGATAGATTCTGGTCATTCATCATTGCCTTAACATTTCCTAAAGTTTCCCAAGTTCTTTCTGTCATAATATTCACCTGTGTTTCTTCATCCAGAACACAGTCAATGTCGAAGTCTCTTGTGCTTTCTTCTATGTACTCCTTTTCTTTGAATATATCTGATAAGTTGATATTTCAGTGGTCATTCAAGGTTACTTTCATTTGTAGCAAGATATCCTCTGATTCTTTCTGGGGTTCTTCCATGGTCTTAGTGTCTTGACCTTCCTCATGGTTTTCTTGTCTCATATTCATTCTTTCAACCTTAGCAATCATTCTAGGGCAACCCAAAACTTCATGATCCATAGCTTTACAACAAAGACAATTGGGTCTTCTACCAGGGCATCCCTTAGCAAAATGTCCCAGTCTTCTACAACTGTAACAAAGAGTTAATCCTCTCTTTCTCTTAAATGATCCCCATCCTTTCTTGTACTGTGCACTAGGATTAGGGTAGCTAACCTGCAAAAAAATCTTTCTAGGATCCTACATCCATTTATTAGTCCAAACATTCTTTCTATGCATATGAATAACATATCTTCCACTATTCTTATCAGATCTACTCATATCAAATCTTCTTTCTTCTAGATGTTCCCTAGTTTTCAGGCTATCTTCAAATCACACTTCTCTTCTTAGCACAGAGCTTCACAATCCAAGTAGAGTACTGCGCACCAGGGAAACAGATCTACGCACAGAGCTTTCACAGTTTTGGGTTAGATCTTCGCACATCGCTTCTTCTTCCTCAGTTCCCAGCAATCACAGTTTCAGGTCCCAGA
>JASDQU010103388.1:0-17042 GCA_032191745.1 Picea mariana | reverse complement strand
GTGGTTTAGTTTGGTTGATTTGGTTGATGAAGTGAGAAGCACTCTTGTGATTCAGTAGTGACATGATTGCTATGGTATACTAGTTGTTTATAAATGATTGAGATAGCATTCATATTGATTTGTTGAGGAGCATGAGCAAGATATTGGAGAGCTTGGATGTGTTGTGACTAGCTGTGGGTCAGTTTGGACATTGGAAGACATAAGAGAAAGTGATTGCAGGTTGTAGAGGATTTGAGCATGTGAAGAAAAGCAAAACCCTAGTTGCTTAGAAACATACACTTGTTACATTATACACTGGTCACGTTCACATGCGGGCTGTAGTGAGCTAGTGCGCGTGCACAAACGGGCTGCACTACTAATAGGTCACGTACCTATTGACAGATTGATATCTATTGAGGATTGTTGCCTCATCTCAGCTGGTGCTGAGGGTGTAAGTTGAGTCTTGCATTATAGAGCAGGTGCTCTTACAGAGTTGTACTCTATTCAGTTGTTGTTGATAAACCCCAAGGATTGTAGTCCGTAATAAAAAGGAAATTGTACATACATCTTGTGTTCTTTGTATTCATTGTGATGATGACTTGTTGATTATATATTTCTGATATATGTTGTTGATATGTGCTCGCATCTAACTGGTTATAAATGATAGCAATGGGTAATGAATAAATGTTAAATGCTAATTGATGAGTTTTTGTGCAAGAGGGAAGTTTTGGGAAAAAGAGCCACACACTCATTCACCCCCCCTCTAAGTGTGGTAGGTGTGTCCAATAGGTTTCACTCAATCCAAACAACTCTTGACTAAAAATAATATTATGATTCAAACAACATGCATTCAGAAGGAAATCACTCTAAACCCACACAACTCTTGCTAGAAATAAATTGAATGTAGCAACCCAAAAACATCTCTGATCAATTCACAAACTCATGATGATTTGAAAGAGAATGGACCTGCTATAATTAATAAGAAAGTATGTTTATCAAAAGAAATCCAATGATACACAAATCCCAATGAAACTTCAACCAACAGAAGTAACAACAATGGCATGAATTCTCGATTCCCTCTAATAATCAATCAAACTCTGCAAGTAACAGACCATACAATTAACAATAATCAAGAGAAATTAAAATCTCACATGAATAAAAAATAACTACAACAATTAAAATTTTGAAACTATCTATGCTAAATCTACTTAATGAACAAATGAAATTGCAACATATGATTAGCGAAGGGCGTCCTTCCTTCACCAATTAGGCCTGCTGAAACAACTCACAAATGAATACTCAACTAGCACGAACCAACATACTCATATATTATAAAAAGGATGATGCAATGAGTTCACCAGACTCTGCTACACACTTTTTTCTCTTCTTCTTCAACCCCCTCAACTTGAGAGGGCTCGTATTATTTATACATCTCCAGATAACAGTCTTTATAATTAGAATCCTTGACTTGATCAATACATAGCACAAGATCTATTGTATATTCCTGTTGTTATAACCAATGTACAAAATAGAGTATTTTGTTGCATCATCAAAACCACGAGTTGTTACAACAGTTGGTACTTCTGTCCATTTTGATGACTCGTCCTTGCCACGTTGGTGTTTGTCTTCTCCTATACTTGAGCATCAGTTGAAGACCAAATGCTCAAGTATCAATGGAATCATGGAAGTGGAAACATCATGGTTCAAGAAGTGACAACATATAGAAGTGACAACATATCAAAAAGGGACATCATATGATCTTGTAAAAGAGTAACAACATTAAATTCTTCAATGAAAACAACCTGTTATTAGCCTGCAAGTATATGCTCCCAAGCCATCTCATTAGTAAACCCAAAATCAAGTAAGAAACCACTTAACAACCTATATGAATACTTAAATAATGAAATTCATAAAACTTTTGTACCTTGGGTTAAAACATGAAGTCACATGCAAGATATTGTCAAAGAGGGTAAAAGATGACTTAGAGTATCACCAAAACAGGGTAAATGGATGGAAAAAAGGGTGCAATTCAAGGGCCCAACATCTCCCCCCAAACTAGCCCTACTGCATGTCCTCATGTAGCCAATTTCTATATGAGATCGTGATTATCCCAAGAGTAGGTTTTGTGTAGTGTGCTAAGTTGGTATGCCTCGTGCGTTTCTTCCCCAGCATCCTTGAAACTTGTTGACACCATAACTTCCATACCTCAATTTTTCTCTATCACTAACAATTCATACATGGGATGATACTTATCCATAGGTAACCATATTAAAGGGAAATAAAACTTCAGGCCAATCCATCAAGGGCCTCACTATTCAATACACTGAATGTACCTATTGAATCGCCCCATGGCTCTTCTAAAGTTTAGAAAATCAAAGGGTTTCCTGGTTTTGATTGTCACTGTATATGACTCCCATCTTCTTTTTCATCCCTCCAAGGCCGAAGATGTTGCATCGTTGATACAACCGACACACTGGTTAATTAATTGTGTCTGAATGCTTACAACTGGCCTTGAAAGGTCGGGATACCTGGAAATGAGGTTTTGAGCCCTAATGGAATAATTTGCATGAGAAGGTTTTGCTCTAAATCTTAGCTCACATGTGGCTTGGTTCCTTTCTACATTTTCTTGGGACAATTTCCAATTAACTTGATGCAGTAGGTAGGACACAAAGGCCCGAAACTGGAGGTATCCTATATAAGGTGTAGGATTAAACTCTCTTTCATATGGTAGGATAAAATCATGAAAATAAAATTCACACAAATAGTATTGTGTGATCTCATAGGATTCATAAATCACAGTAGCAGTGGTAGGACGAAAATATGTGAACTAAGAGATAGAGAATTCATCACATGTGTGAATTGATAAAGAAAGGAGATCCCACACATGCGATTTTAAGAAGAGACAGAGAAGGACAAAAAGATTCTCAAAATTGTTGAATTAAGAGATTGATTTTAAACTGTTGATATGTTCTTTAATTTCTACAATACTTAGCTTAATATAATTCATAAACCAGAACAACAATAACCATAGATTCACCAACATGAAAATTAACAATACATGTACCCTGGGGAAACCATATACAAGGAGAAAAACCCTAGAAAACAATCTCCTTTTATTGCAAAGATAATGTATGACTACTTACAAAAATTCCACCATGAAAGTTTTCTCTTAAAGAGCTTGCCAAAATTACCTAGACCTGACTGTATGACCTATACGTACAACAAAACCTTGTTGTACTTTCTCTACTAAAATGTACCAGCACTATTACAAGCTGCTTGTTGTCCTTTTCTGTTGTCTAGGACCAGCATAGATACATGATCTTGCTGCACTTTTCTGGGTTGATATACACCAACATTGTAGGTGTACTTTGTTGCCCTCTAACGGATAGATATGCAACCTTATTACTCTGATATATACACTACCTTATTATACTGATATATCAACACTCACATCCTTCTACTCTTTCTCCCTCACACTGCATAACACAATTATTAGAATGAGGGTCGATCTCTGCTTATAAAGGCGTGGAGAGGAGAAGGAGAGGAGTCGAAGATAGAAACTTGTTTTCATGCTTCAACTTCAACTTGAAATAGATCTTGGACAAGATACTTCACTTAGTTTGAATTTAGAACTAGACTTGAGACTTCAGTTGCAACTCGCCCTTGACTTGGCAATGCATGTGAACTAACTCAATATGCATATGTCATGCATGCAACATGCAACTATGCAACTTTATGCAACTTTATGCAACTATGAAACTTATGCAACTTTATGCAACTCGGCTTTTACAACTTGACCTTTTACAACTTGAGTTTAACAACTCATTCAACTTGTCTCTTATACATGGAAATTCAAATTTATTCATGGTGGATAGTGTTACACGTGCCAATGCACTATATCAATACATTTACATCATTTTCAATATAAGGAAGATTATTTGTTTCTAGCTCATAGCAATTTTACATTCAACCTAAATTTTGCTAGATGCCTGGACTTTTACTCATGGCTCACAAGGATTGAATAGGCTCAAAGAGGTTGTATATTCCCCCTAACTTTTTCACTAGTATGCCTATGCTCACAGAGGTTGTGTGTTCCCCTTGACTTTTGCACTAGACATTCTATGCTCACAGAGGTTATACGTTCCCTCTGACTTTTGCATTAGACTTACATCTTGGCTCACAAGATCACATAACATCTCGTTCGTCATAACTTTTGGTTTGACTCATAGAGGTGTATGTTCCCCCTGATTTTTTTCAATACCTCACAATATTGTTTGGTTCTCCAAATCTCCATGGCTAGCCTCAGGGTGGCCCATATGGCCTCTCATTGGAGAATCACTATTGATGCTGCCAAATTTAAAAAAAAGATCTTCGCTTGGATTTCCTAGTAGCTCGCTTAAGAGAGAGAGTTAAGTGTGTGTCAAAATGAGATTCTTCCATCAACATATAATGATCTGTCTAGGGTGAAGGTTCTCTTTAATAGGGCCAAATTGACTTGGAGAGGTGCCAATGAGCCAAAATACAAAATTTAAATTTACAAAAATTTCCCTCTCAAAAATACAAATGAGGGTTTGACTCAAAAATAACTTTTACATGTCTCGAGCATTTAAATATGCTTTAAAATAAAAATGAGACCAATAATAAATATTATGAAGAATCATAGTTACAATTTCAACACTCCCTCTTAACTAGAAAGGTATTCATAAAAAACAACTAATTTGTACTCAAGTTGACAAATCTATCTAGTGAAAGGTTACATCAAAATATCATCATCTGGATAACTTGCAACAACTTGTCATAAAACATGACATATAATCATCATCTCGTGGAGTAACCCTCCATCTCATAGAGCCATACTCAAGTTGAGTAACCGGGCATGATGTTGAATAAGTCAAGTGCTAAACCTTGTGTAACCCACAGTTGTCACACACTCAATAGAGTGACTAGTGACCACCATGACCATTCTTCTAGCCATATGAATCATAGAGTAACCCTCTATAATATGGATCACAGAAAAATAACCATCCTCACAGATGTTGAAAACCATGCCATGGGATACTGAGACCATTATTCTAACCATATGAATCATAGAGTAACCCTCTATCATATGGATCATAGAGTAACCCTCCATAGAATAAA
This sequence comes from Picea mariana, assembly GCA_032191745.1. Lineage (NCBI taxonomy): Eukaryota > Viridiplantae > Streptophyta > Pinopsida > Pinales > Pinaceae > Picea > Picea mariana. The sequence goes on along the minus strand of JASDQU010103388.1, from coordinate 11,924 downwards.
ACACGTCTCCAAGATGCTGAAAGCCACACCATGGGATTCTAAGACCACACCTCTTAGACCAATCTCTAATCAAAACACCAAATGAGTCATGGAGTAACCCTCTTTTCATGTGTGTCTTAGAGATCAACATACTACACCAACCTCCCACACTTGCGGTGTCAATGGGAGGCAGACCATTCAACCTGATCGGGCCTTCACCACATGGGTCATAGAGTAACCCTCTACCATGTGATCCCCAAGAGAGTGACCGTCCTGGACCATTTTCCACCATGAAAATGTTCATTCATGGTGCATCAACAATATGCACAACCTGGACCATTCTCCACCACGATAATTTCCACCAACAATATGCACATCCTAAACTAACCATCCAATAACACACTGACTATCCATGATGTCAATCATCAACACTCCCTCTCACCCAAGGGAAAAATCTCCATAAGAACTAGCTTGTCCCTGAAGTGTACAAACTTCATCCTAGACAGAGGCTTCATCAAAATGTCAATTGTCTACTTATTGGTGGAGATGTATTGGAGATTCACTTCTCCCTTCTAGACTTTAGCACATAGATAGAAGTATTTTATCTCAATGTGATTTGACCTGTCATGGAACACCAGGTTCTTTGAAATCCTCCCACAACTTTGATTATCACAGTCGAATCCAACACCTTATCAAATAGTGCAGAAACCATCTTACAAAGCCACATTGTTTCCATACAAGCCTCACAAGATGAAATATACTCTGCCTCTGTTGTGATGAGTGCACCAGACTTCTAATTCCTGCTAGTCCAAGATATCATAGCAGAGCCCAAACTGAAGCATACACTTGAAGTGTTATTTTTGTCATCTGCACTCCCTACCTAACCAAAATATGTATATCCCTGCAGTTGTACATCATTGTTTGAGACATATCTCAAACTATAGTTCAACGTCCCATGTAGATACCTCAGAATATGCTTTGCATCTATCCAATGCTCATGTCTCGATTCCACCTAGAACTATCTCAACATATTCACAAAAAAGCATATACTTGGCCTAGTATTTACCAAATACATTAGTGAGACAATCAACTTCTGGTACATGGACGCATCTATTAGCATGGAACCTAAGTCTCTCAACTTATTTAGGTTCTTCACCATGGGAGTGGCCATGGATTTAAAATCCATTATCCCAAATATCTGAAGGATATTCATAGCATACTTCCCTTGGCCAAGGAAGATTTCTCTGGGATTCTTCCATACTTCTAATCCCAAGTAATAGTGCATAAGACGAAGATCCTTCATATCAAATTCAAAGGATAGCTCCCTCCTACACTGAATAATGAGAGGCTCTTCACCTGTCAGAAACAAGTCATCAATATATAGTAGCAAAATCATAGGTGCATCATTCACATTCTTGACGTAAAGGTTTGGATCTGCATAATTCTTGGAGAATCCAAGTCTTGTCAAATAAATATCGATCTGTACATACCAAGATCTTGGAGCGTGCTTGAGTCCATACAAGGCCTTCTTTAATCTGCAAACATGAGACTCTCTAGAGTGAACCTCAAAACCTTGAGGTTGCTTGATATACACTTCTTGTTCAATCACTCCATTCAGAAAATTTGTCTTCATATACATCTGGTGAAGACTCCAACCCATAGAGACTGCAAGAGAGATAATGGATCTGACAGAAGTGTATTTGGAAACAAGTGCAAACGTATCATCATAGTCTTCTCCCTTTTACTAGGAGAAACCTCTAGCGACAAACCTTGCCTTATATTTATCAATGCTTCCATCTACCACATGCTTGATATTATAGATCCACTTTGATGCCACTACTGACTTCCCTTCAGGTATTGGCACAATCTCCCATACATCATTCTTCATGATGGACTATTATTCCTCCATCATGGCTTCCTTCCATTCTTCTTGCTTAACAACTTCTTCAAAGGTGGAAGGTTCTACATTCACAAGTTTTTTCAAGAGTGTCGCGTAACCAAAGAGTCTTTTGGGTCTCTTAATTTCCCTGAAGGTACCACTTGGAGATTTATGTATTTCTTCTTCTTGCAAGGTGGATTTAACCCATGTGGGTCTCTTCTTGATCTTGGGAACATCAACTGGATATATAGGTTCAATTGGTTCTTCATTAAGATGTAAAGGTGAACCTGTGCTTTCTTCCTAGGGAACTTCATGTTCCTCTTCTTTGTTGGAGTCTGTGGAATCTTCAATGGATTTCCTGAAAGCAATATTCTCATCAAAAGTCACATCCCTACTGAATTCAACCTTCTTTTGACCTGGGATGTAAATTTTGTAGGCTTTATATGACTCACTGTATCCAATGAATATGCCCTTATTTCCTGAAGGATCCAACTTCTTCATTTTCTCTTTAGGAACATGAACATACATTGGACACCCAAATATCCTCAAGTGTTCAACACTTGGCTTCTTTCCAGAGAAAGCCTCTTATGGAGTCATGTCCTTCAATACTCGATGAGGACTTATATTTTGAGCATACATGACTGCCATATTTGCTTCTCCCCATAAGAACATGGATAGATTCTGGTCATTCATCATTGCCTTAACATATTCTTCAATAGATCCGTTCTTCCTTTCTTCCATGCCATTCTGTTGAGGATTATTTAGGACAATTAGCTCCCTCTTAATCCCATCTTCTTTTAAAAAATAAACGATCTCTTTGGAGGTGCATTCTCCTCCATTATCAAACCTTAGAGTCTTGATCCTCTTACATGTCAAATTTTCAACTTATGTTTTTAATTCTTGGAATTTTCTAAATACTTCATCTTTGGTTTTCAACAGGTATAACCAAGTCTTTCTTTAGAAATCATCAATAAATGTTACATAGTAATGAGATCCTCCTAGCGACTTCACCGGAATAGGTCCACATACATCTGAGTGTATTAAATTCAAGATTTCTTTGGATCTATTTTTACTACTTTGTAATGGCCTCTTTATATTTTTCCCAAGCACACATCCTCTGCATACATCTTCATGTACTGACTGTAATTTAGGTACACCTACTACCATTTTCTTAAGAGATGGTAATGCTTGATAATAAAGGTGATCATACCTTCTATGCCACAACTCACTAGGATTGACTTCTTCATGTACAAGAGCTTGAGCACTTTGACTTAGGAGCTTATATAGTCTCCCTTCACGAACTCCAATAGTTATAGCATTGTCTATGTTAGAGCCCTTAGGCCATACAGGAAATTTTCCATCCACAAAGGCTATTCTATCTCCTTTGTCTTTTAGACAAGAAATGGAAACCAAATTATTCTTTAAACCAGGTACATATAAAACATTATTGAGATGAACATTGTTACCTGATTTAAACTCAATGGATGCCTTTCCAATTCCCTTGACTGCATATGATTTATTGTCTCCAAGCTCCACTCTATGAGAGGTTCTCTTTTCCATCATGGTTGATAGATTCACACGTTCACCTGTCATATGTCTAGAAGCTCCACTATTAATTAGCCACATTTTGTTTTTCTTATTCAAAAGATCTTGAAAGGGTTGAATAATAGAAGTAATATGTTCCTCCATTCTTGATCTTCTATGATGATTCCTCATCATTTACATCAGAAACACACACATGGTATCTTCTATTGCTCTTCTTGGCTAATTTAGGACATTGATCTTTGTAGTGGCCATACTCATGGAAACCATAGCATTGTACCTTTGGCCATATCCAGATTTCTTGTTCTGAAATCCAAACTTCTTCTTGCTTCCATTCTTCTTGAATCTTATTGCATAGTCTTGGGAATCTTCATCCTTTTGGTTTTGAGAGGTAATCCTTGATTACTCTTGAGCACAACAAGTCCATAGTTCTTCAAATGTAGCAAATTCCTTCCTTGTGTTCATACTTGAAGCAAATACATTCCATGATCTTGGAAGACCATTGAGTGTTATAGTCACAACTTCCTTTTATGAAATGGATTATTCAATGGCTTGGAGTCGATCTCTTAGTTGAGATATCCTCACAAAGTATGACATCACAATATCATCCTTCGTCATCTTGGAGCCACATAACTCATTATTAAAACTCATCACTTGCACAACATTTCTAATTGTATAGAGATTAGTTAGGGCATCATAGATATTGTTCGATGAGTCAAGATTTTTTATATAAGGTATCAAGTGGTATTTTATGGAGTCCACAATGATACTCATAACATTGAGGTCATTGTGTTTGAACTTCTCCATTGCTGCAACATGTTTAGGGTCCTTCTCTTTTCCTTGTTCACATTGTGGTTCCACAACATTTCCTTTCACGATATCCAAGACCTTGTTCTTAGCAAGAATAACATCTACTCTTATCTTCCACGCTCTAAAGTTAGTATCTCCCTCTAGCTTGTTTTCTGATTTCATGACCGAATACATTAATCTAAAATATCAAGAGACAAAGGTCTTCTTCTAGATCTCTTCAAGCATTATTTTATCTGGATCTTTTCTTCACCAAATCTCTGATTCCATGTTGAATTTTCAAGTACAGTAGATAATAATACTTTATTTCTGAAAACTGGTAATTACTTATAATGATGTTATATTTATTTTCTTATGTTTATCTAAGCATCAAGAAATTACACTTCATAAATTTAACGATACAAATACAGTGCAACAATAGATCAAGATAGAAAATATAGACACAATGGTGTATCCTGGGAAAACCCTTAAGGGGAAGAAAAACATAGCGTAACCTTTCACTAGATAAATCCTTGAAATACAACAAGAGATACAAATAGACTCTGAACTATGGTCACACTTGGCTTCCTCCTCCAAGTCAAATCCTAGACCCCCATATCAATAGCAGCAAGGAAAACTCAGGCTAGTAGAAACAACAACAACAGTAGTAGTAGTAGGAAAAAAATCTGTGAATTGAGAGAGAGAATCCATCACATGTGTGAACTGATAGAGAGAGGAGATCCCACATGTGCAAGCTGAAGAAGAGAAGGAGAAGGACAAAAAGATACTCAAAATATATTCTCTTGGATTGCCCAGTAGCTCACTTGAGAGAGTGAGTTGAGTGTGTGTCAAAATGAGATATTCTTCCGTCAATATATAATGATTTTTTCGGGGTGAAGGGTCTCTTTAATATGGCCGACTTGACTTGGAGAGGTGCCAATGAGCCAAAATACAAAATTTAAATTTACAAAAATTTCCCTCTCAAAAATACAAATGAGGGTTTGACTCAAAAATAACTTTTACACATCTCGATCATTTAAATATTCTTTATAATAAAAAAAAGACCAATAATAAATATTATGAAGACCAACCATAGTAACAATTTCAACAAGGAGTACCAATCCATTATGAATAATGATATTTGGGATGTGGTTTTGAGACCAAAAGAGAAGTCAATAGTGAGTTCCAAATGGATTACGATGAAGCATTCAACAGATGGTAGTATCAAGAAGTATAAGGCAAGGTTTGTGGCTCGTGGTTTCTCCCAGAAAGAAGGAATAGATTATGAGTAGACATTTTCTCCTATGGCAAGATACACTTTGATTAGAGCTATACTTGTGATAGCTTCAATGATGAAATGGAAGGTACATCAAATGGGCATGAAGCCAACTTTTCTTAATGGTGTAGTGGAAGAGGAAGTGTACGTGGAGAAGCCAAAAGGATTCGAGACACATGTGTGCAGACTGGAGAAGGCATTGTATGGATTGAGGCAAGTGCCAAGGATGTGGTATGATAGAATTGTTAATTTTTTGTTGAGCTTGGACTTTACCAAGAGTAAAGAAGATTCTAACCTTTACTACAAGGTTGTGGATGGTGGACCAATGATATTTTTGTTATATGTGGATGACCTATTTCTAACAGGGGATGAGAAGCTCTTCGTTGAGTGTAAAAGGGAGCTTACTGTAGAGTTCAAGATGAAATACCTGGTTATGATGAATTATTTATTGGTTCTAGAGGTGTGGTAGAAACCAGGCAAGATTTTTCTTAACCAAGGAAAAGATGTCGTAGAAATTCTAAAGAGATTCTAAATGATGGATTCTAAATCCATGCCTACACTGATGGTGACAAACCTAAAATTATTGAGTGATACTTCTTTAGAGACAGTAGATGCTACCATGTATAGACAAATGATTGGTTCGTTGATGTATTTGAAGAACACAAGGCCAGATATATTCTTTGTGGTGAACACATTGAGTTAGTATATGGTTGAACCCAAACGTGTTCACTTGAATGCGACAAAACACATGTTGAGGTACCTGAAAGGTATAGTTTCTATGGACTCAAATATGTTTCATATCATAATATAATATTGCACTGATATATTGATTCAGATTGGTCTAGTAGTGTTGTGGATCGGAAGAGTACATCAGGATGTTTCTTTAGTTTGGGATCATTTATGATCTCGTGGATCAACAGAAAGCATACTAGTGTGCCACTTAGTATAACTGAGGTAGAATATATAGAAGCATGCTCAGCTATTAATGAAGTTGTGTGGCTTCAAAAATTTCTTGCAAGGTTGTTTGATCTTGATTTGGAGGTAGCTTGTATCGTTTGTGACAACCAGAGTTGCATAAGTTGTCCAAGAACCCTGTGTTTCATGACACGTCAAATCATATCGAGATAAAGTACCATTATATCTGAGACTTGGTGTAAAAAGGAGTTGTGAATCTCCAGTATATTTCCACAGATGAGTAGACATCTGATGTGTTGACCAAGCCTCTTTCAAAGATAAAGTTTGAGTATTTCAGGGACAGGCTTGGTGTGGTCCAGAAATATTTCCCTCGTAAGAGGGAGTGATGAGTTACATATGTGATTCTAGGGGAAGTAACATGTAGAATGTGGTAGCAATGGGTATTCATTCACGAGCACATCACCAAATATGGCACAAGTTGGCCTGATCTCGCACAGGTTCAGGATGCCCAAACTTCGGGGCTAGAAGATGCCCAACTTTCAAGATGGAGGGACAACCTGTGTGGTTTGAGGATTCCTAGCCTTGGTATATATGGATAGTGTGTGTGTACTAGATCTCCTAACCCTCATGGTTATATTCCCAGTCACTATGGGATGGAAGCATGGTGTGCCAACCATAAGAGCTATATTTAGGGCTAGTTTCCTAGTTCTATGTGAGTTGAATAGTTATCTAGTTATGCATGAGCTAGATGCCTAGTTTTGTGTGAACTAGATGCCTAGTTTTGTGTGATCTAGATGAAGTCCTGTAATGACATAAGGTCCGAAAGGATGATGAGGTTGTGCCCACTAGAGAGATGTTGAATATGATGATGAGGTCTCAGATGGATGACGTGGTTACAGAACGTCTAGTGATGGATACATGAAAGAAAGTCAACAAGAAAATGGTCCATAGTACAGACGTACAGAAGCAGTATTGAAGATCATGCCAAAAGAATACCTTCCTTTCTAAGAGGGAGTTTTGATGTCTTGTGTAGCTTCAGAAGATATTCTTAATGTATTTGATCAAGTCAAAACCCTAAATGAATAATGCTAAAACATATTTGTAATGTCGGCTCAAGAAATCAAATGATATTGTATTTTCTATTTGAACTTTGTCAAGTCGACCCACTTCAAGTACATTGGACTACTATAAATAGAGAATTGTTCCCCCTCATTTGGATATCAAGCAATTGTGCTCCTTTTGTGCTTTCTGGGTATAGTGAAGGTTCTCTTGTGCGTAATAAAGGAAGGAAGGAATTACTTTAGCTAGGGTTTCTATCTTATCTTTTGTATATCTTATATTCAGGGATATCTCTCTCTGGCATTGTACTTGGTTGACGAATCTATATTGAAGAAGTTTTGTTGGGTTTTCTTTCCCAAGAGGGTTTCTCAGAATAAATCCTTGTGTATATTGTGAATGTATTTCTTTTAGTGATTCTCATGCATGCAATTACTATGCTACGAATTAAAATGTAAAGAGTTCTGAATACTCTTAACTTATTAATCAAACTTTTCAACACCTCCTAGGAAGGAATGCCACAAAATCCGCGACCAATATTTTTCTATTTCTTGGCATAGTTGGTGTTGGAAGCAAGCCAAAGAGGAAAGAAAGACGAGTTTAAATAGTAAGTTATCAGCTAACACTTACCTCAGGTGCTTGATACTACATACATTGCTTACGTTACCACACCTATACATTGTATGCCTGTTACTCTTAGGTATCGTTGCTTGGGAAACCTACCTATTAGTCCATGAACTGAGATAGTGAGTTCAACAACATGAGAAGGATGCAGAAACATATCCTATAGAGATGCTTTCAGACTTCACCCCGGTATGGTACTTAAACGCATGGAGGCAGGGCAGGGATTTATTACACCTATCTATTGAAATCAATCCTGGTGGAGTACTACTAGAATGATATTTCAATATTGATTGATATCCTTCTACCCCAATTAGATATTGTGCAACTCTGAAGTAATTGTTTCCTTCATCAGCTTGTGGGGGTTGGTTGGCTTTTTCATAGTACACCAAGCTAATATTTTAGAACCTCTAGTTGCAGCTTTTCATTTTCATTCCAGGTGATTCTAACCTGTGCTTTATTTTAGGGGTTAAGCAAGGCCAGGTTATCACTTTTCTTATTTCCCAGTCGCTCACTAAGAAGGACCAGCACCAAAGCTAGCAACATAAACAAAGCAAGCACCTTTTAACCTCGCGTTGGGTAAGTAATTTTGACGCTCCCACACTTTTGAGGAATGGGGGCGGGGGAGCACAAAAATGAGATCACCTCATTCTCGGAGTTCATACCCACCTCATTCTCAGAGGTATCCACGATGTAACCTAACTTTTCCTTCTTTTCGGGATTGGTTTTCAATCATCCTTCAAACATCACCGAATAAAACCCTTCAATCAAACAAATACGGAAGGGAGGCAGGGGGTTGTCCTCAATCACTCTCTGATGAGGGAATGAATGACCCAAACACCTTCATTATACGATGTCTGTGCCATGGGTGGGAGTGATTTCGTTACAAGAAATAAATAGGAGAGAAGGTAGCAAGCATGAAACGAGGGAAGGTTGGATGACAGACAATGTAATTGCAAGGTAAAGGGTGAACCAGAGGATCTTTCTTTTCAGGGGTGGGGAGGACGATGCATCTACTATGATAGGTGGTGTTCATATCATAGGTGGTTTTCATATCATGTTCGGTAAGGTCAGGTGGATTCGCTAAGGTCAAGGTTAAACCTTCTCTCTTTTCCTTGATCAACCTGTTCTGGAAAGAAGGCATGCACGAGGAAAGCGACAACTGGAAGGAAGAACAACACACATGCATGCATGGAAGACATAATGATGTTAGGGTTAGGGTTTTTGCAATATATTGTAATGGATGAAGAGCCAGAAACATATAAATATAGATACTTAGGTATCATAGGAGGAGGCTAGTTATTAGTTGTTGATTATTATGCGAATGTAATGTAATATTTTGCTATATGACATAATTTTGTAAGTTGTGGAGCTAAAGAGGACTGAGGAGGGTAGATCTTGAGGGTTAGATCACGGGCTTGGGAGCCTAGTGTGATCTAGTCCGCCTCATAATAGATCCTGACCCAATTGAGAAAAGGTGTAAAGCACGTGACGTTGTAGATGTAGAACTACTATAATAAAAGAGTTAAGAGCCATATCTTTTTGGATATAGCCTAGGAGGGATTGAACCATGGTAACACTTGTGTTATGTGATGTAATGTATGTATTTATGTATTATCTTCAGTAGTTATTGATATGCTAAATGAATGAGTTGTTATATTTCCTGCTTAATCATAAATGAAAGTACATTGTGTTTACAAGTTATAATGGAGTTTTCATCATATAGTTCTCAGATCTCAAACTCAATCCTAGGTTGTAAACACCTGAGTATTGCAACCACCTATTAACACTATCTTGGGTGAGAGTGCGCAGTGCACCTTGTGCGTTGCGCTACCTTCTAGTTTACCAGGAGGGTCGATAGTTTTAGAGGCTTTGTTGGGACCTCGAACAGACATGAACCCCGGGTCACTCAATACGGACTCAGAAAGATATAAATAGAGGTAACCAACAAATGGTTCCATTGTCTTTGGTAGGAACATTAGAGGATTGAGTAGATAGGTTAAGAGAGAGAAGATTAAAGCAGACAAAGAAAAGAAGAAAGAAATGAGCCACTAGAAGGGGATGTTGAGACCGTGGAATCCCACAAAAGTAGATATCGAAAGATTTCTAAGGACAAAAGAGTTAGAGTTTTCACAGAAAGACAACAGAAACCCTAGAATAACACCCCGTAAATATCTTGAGAAATATGTGTTTACTGATTTGCATGAAGTCTTTTTCTGTGATTTTCCACACTTATTGCAAGAGTGGATACTAAGGTTGAAGGATACCCATGCAATGAACCAGATCCAATAGTTAGAGTGGACCCCAACACATATTGAGCAGCTATAGCAGGTGAACAACAAATTCACCCACGCAATAGATTTTTGTCTCGACGATATTATGGTCAGATTTATAATAGAGTTTGTAGTAGATACAATGAAGTCGTACAGTGCGGTGGAGCAAGAGTTTTTACATGGACCTCGAGGAAGGTACATTAGATCATTGTATACTTCTATTAAGATACTTCTATATAATAAAGGTGTAATGACAATGGAGTCAGACAACTAAACTTCCTTGCATGCATGGGGGAAGGGTGGAAGCACTGACAAAGAGAGGAGAAATGGAAGGAGGAAAGGATAAGGGAAAGAAGAACTAAGCCTTGGACCCAATCATGATGAATGGTGACTAGATCAAGTGGATCATGGTGACAGCTGGAAAGATGTGTAGAGGAGTACCCTACCAATACAAGGTGAATACCAAGAAGAGAGCCATATCCGCGAGGGAAGGCTTGGCGAGTGATGAGGAAGAGGTAGAGGATCTTCGGGATGTGGAGCAGATTGAGGAAATCCTATACACAAAATATGAGAGGAAGACGAGAGGTCCAAGAACGGGAAGAGAAGGCAACAATCCTATCCATATTAATGTCAGTGAGGAACCCATAAACCCATGTGCAACTAATATACCAAAAAGAACACCATCGTTTAGACAACCGAATTTTGGAAGAAGTCAGGTAGTAGGAAGTACATCCGCACAAGGAACAACAACTTGAGGATCCAGTTCAAGTAACACTAGTCAAGTATCTACACCTCACGGAGGTAGTAGTTCAACGTTCAGAATGGCAGGACACGATCCCACCATCAAGTTACCATAATTTAAAGGAGAAGCATCGCAGGACTTGGAAAAACATTTGTTCATCTGTGAGAAGATTTGGGAAGCAAAACACATCACAAACAAAGATACTAAACTGGCACAACTAGCGATTACATTAAGGGATCACGCACTTGACTGGTACATGAGTTTAGCTACAAACAATCCACCAGGGACAACCAGAATGATTGCAGACATCAAGAAACTGTTTATAAACGAGTTTCAAAAGCCAAGTTCAGAAGATTAGTACATGAATGAGATGATCGAAATTAGACAAAAACTGGGAGAATCTATATAGGAGATTGACTAGAGATTCAAGCAACTGAAGAGAAAGTTGAAATTTCTCATGATGGATATGCAACATAGGCACTTGTTTGTCAATTCACTGCTCCCACACTTAAAATATCCACTGCGACAACAAAAGTTTCAGATGTAGGCAGAGGCTTTGTAGGAATCCCTGCAACTGGAGGAAAACCAGTACCCACAGATGGATCTAACCATCAAAGAACTGAAGGAAGAATTGAAGAACTTAACGTTCCAACTAAACCAGAATAAAAGTAAGGACAAATGAGAATTCGTTTGATGTACTACATGCAGAACGAAAGGACACCACAAGAATGAATGTCCAACATTCGCGCAGTATATGGCAACAGGAATGCCAAACCCAATACCAACAAGGGGACTATGGTGTGAAGTCTTTAAGAAACCGAGACATGATCCATATCACTGCCCAATGATGCAGAA
>JASDQU010103387.1:137749-154585 GCA_032191745.1 Picea mariana | reverse complement strand
TTCAAAATTTATAAAATATTAATAAAAATCTGTTTTTAATAATATATAAAATTATACATAAATTTTGTAAACAATACATATATATATGAACCTCACTCCAAAATTATATAAAATATTAATAAAAATTTGTTTCCAATAATATATAAAATTATACATAAAATTTATGTATAAAATATTAATTAAAAAATTGTTTTCAATAATATAAAAAATTATATATACACTTTGTAAACAATAAATTTTGTAAACAGTAAATATGTGAACCCCACTCCAAAATCTTATCATAATTAAAATTTACAGTACACACTAAATTCACACTAAATCCATCCAGATATTTAAAAATAATATTATTTGGAAAAATGATTATTATGATAGTGGTCCAATTTGTATTTATTTTATCGTGTATTAGTGGTAAAATGGCTAAAAATTATTTGATTTCCTTCAAATAAGGCCAAATCTGCAACAACAAAAAAACCTAGTTATCAATATGTTCATTTCTTCAAATTTTGGTTTGACATATTAAAAAATAAAACAGTAAAACTATTTCCATTTGTATATAAAATTATAGTGTGTAAATAATACATATATGAACCCTACCCAAAATTGTATGGTAATTAAAATTTAAACTAGTTATCAATATGTTCATTTCTTCAAATTTTGGTTTGACATATTAAAAAAATAAAACAGCAAAACTATTTCCATTTGTATATAAAAGCATAGTGTGTAAATAATACATATATGAACCCTACCCAAAATTGTATGGTAATTAAAATTTAAAGTACACACTAAACCCATCCAGGGTGATTAATAAAACTTGGAGAATGATGATAATGATGGTGGCGAGGCTTGGAGGTTCAAATTTGTATTTATTTTATCGTGCAATAGTGGTAAAATGTCTAGAAATGATTTGATTTCCAGCCAATAAGGTGAAATCTCTTAAAAAAAATTCAAATTTTGAATAGATTTATAAAAAAATAAAATTGTAAAAATATTTTCATTTATTCAAAATTTTGCTAAAATTTTAAAGTAATAGTTGAAAATATCTTAATTTCTTTTAAATTTGGAAAAATCTAATTTTTCAAATTTTGCTAAAACTCTAGAGTAATAGTGGAAAATATCTCAATTTCTTTTAAATTTGGTAAAATCTAATTTTTCAAATTTTGCTAAAACTCTAGAGTAATAGTCGAAAATATCTCAATTTCTTTTAAATTTGGCGAGAATTGTTCACTTTATGAAAAGGTAAAGAATATATTTTTAGTTTTATCTTAAGGAGTTCGATTCTTAACCATGACAAGAAATATCGCCTTTGCAACCTTATTTGGCAAGTACAAAAAACTTTAATCTTTCCATAAACACAACGTCAGCTTCATCTACACTAACGGTGCACTGCAAACCTAGACGACGATTTCAAAATAAATTCAACAATCGCGTTGGGAATCGTGCATTTATTGCAGTATGTCAGCATGTCATTGGATTTGAAATATCAAAATATATGATGAAATCTGATATCATTTTATTGTGATTAGACGGAAAAAGGAAAGAGCGACAACTTTTGGGAGCTTGGGTGGGAGAAGAAATTGGAGAGGATCAACTTTCTTTTTTTCGTGGGAGGAGAGAAGATTGGAGAAGAAATTGAAGAGTAGATTCAAACATATGTAAGTGGTTTAAATGAAAAATGGAAAGAGCAATGGAATTTGTGAGCTTGACCAAGAGGAGAACATTGGAGAATATTTGGCTTTCTTGGCTAGGAGAAGAAATCAGAGATTAAATCCAAACATATATTGGAGTTGGGATTTGTTGGATACTTATTGGTCTATATTTTCTTTCTGTTGCTTGAGCACAACCATGCTTAATAGTTTCAACCTTCAATTTTGTGTGATGTCATTCTTATTTTTATTTCTTTTCCTTTTTATTTTTTATTTTTTATGTTTTCGCTTTGGTTTTTTCGTTTTTATTTTGGCTCTGGTTGGTTGGGAATGAGAGGTTAGATTTGGTTCGCTTGGGTCGAGAGGGAGGGTGATGTTGCATAAAACATAAAATGGGAGAAGGAATCCAATGAGTGGGAAATGGTGAAGGCTGAGTTAGAATTTATGTATTATTTTATTTAAATTTTTGGATGGCAATGCAAACCATTATTTCCTGACTATTTTATGTTCTTTTATTCTATTAATATGTTTTATTTGTCTAGGAATGTAGAGGAAGAACTACAAGACGAATTAATAAGTGTAGAAAATACAAATGTCACGGATTTTCAAGATTGTGTGCCAACTTTTAAGTATTGGATTCCTTCAAATCATATTTTTGAAGTGTTAGTAGGATAAAAACTCATGGATGGGCATAATAAGACTAGGGTTGAGATAAATCTATGCTACAATTTTTATTTTCCTTTTGTCTTCATCTTCTCATTCCATGCAAGGGTTTGAAAAATTCTCTTAATGTTCGAGGCTTTTGGTCACTGATCTTGAGGATAATCACTAACCAAAAGCCTCGAACATTAAGAAAAAATTTCAAACCCTTGCATGGAATGGGAATACAAAAGCAAGGAAAAATAAAATCTATAGCATAGATGCATCTAAACCCTAGTCTTATTAAGCACAACCATGAGTTATTATCCTATTAACACTTCAAAGTTTTGATATGAAGGAAGTCGAAACTTAAAAGCTCATTTGCAATCACAAAACTCCACTGCATCTGTATTTTCTATGCTTATTAATTAGTTTGGTAGTTCTTTCTCTGCACTCTTAGAAAAAACAAACCATACAAACAAAACAAAATAAAAGAAAATAGTTCCACAAATACATACCTAGCCATGAAATAATGGATTGCATTGTTATCCAAAAATTTAAATAACAAATAAAACATTACATACCTTCTCACTTTGCCTCTGTTATTGCCCAACCATCAGATCCCTCCTCTCATCTTATGTTCTTTATAACATTACCCTTCCTCTCGATCCCAACCAACGAAAAGTAACCTCTCGTCCCCAACCAATTGGAGCCAAAATATAAACGAACAAACCAAAGTCAAACACAATCTAAATAAATAAAAAAGATGAAAGATATCACACAAAATTGAAGGTTGAAACAATTAAACATAGTCATTCTCAAGCAACAGAAAGAAAAGGAAGATTGATAAATATCTAACAAACCCTAACTCTAAGATCTATTCAGATTTACTCTCCAATTTCTTCTCTCAGCCAAGAAATTCAAATATTCTCTAATCTTCTTCTCCTAGCCAAGCTCACAAATGTTGCTTATCTTTCCATTTTTTCATCTAAATCACATACATATCTTCGAATATAGTCTTCAATTTATTCTGCAATCTTTTTTCCTCCCACCCAAAAAGGGTCGATCCTCTCCAATGTTCTCTCCCATCTTATTCTTCCACCCAAGCTCGCAAATGTCATCATTCTTTCCATTTTCCGTATAATTACAATAAGGATATCAGATTTCATCATACATTTTGATCTCTCAAATCCAATGGCACGCTGGCATACTACATCAAGCACACAATGTCCAATGCGATCATTGAGGTTATTTTGAAATCGTCATCCAGGTTGGAATTGTATCATTAGCGCAACTGAAGTTGTGTTTATGGAAATATTAAAGACTTCCATACTCACCAAATATGGTTGGAAATGAGATATTTATTTCCATGGTTAAGAACCGAATGCATTCAGATAAACCTGAAACAATATGCTTTACCCTTTCATAAAGTGAACAATTCAATAATGGTTCTCACAATTTTGCCAAATTTAATGCCCCATAATACGATGTTGCATTGGTATTATATAACCGATGCATTTTGATACTCGTGTACTCTATACATTATCACATGTTATATGCATTTCTATTATGAATTATATAAATTATTTTTGTCTTTTATATATATATATATATATATATATATATATATATATATATATATATATATATATATATATATATATATATATATATAATTTTTTTATTATAATTATAAAACTAAAAGATTAAAACAAATTGACCAAATAACTTTTTTTTCCCTCATGTTTTACCTCCTTTATCATGTTTTACCTCTAGGATAAAAATTATGCTCTTATTGGTATATATGTTGCACTTTGAGGGGGAAATTATGCTCTTATTTTTATATATGTTGCACTTTGAGGGGGAAATTATGCTCTTATTTTTATATATGTTGCACTTGAGGGGATGGTCTTGAAAGGTAAACTCAGTAAGGTCATGTCATTATGTTTCACATTTAAGAGGAAAATCATGCTTTTATTGGTATCTATGTTGTAATTTTTTAGATTTTTTTGGGAAGAAAAAAATTGCGTTCCCTTACACATTAAATTTTTAATAGGTTGTATTATATATTTAACATATATTTAATTTTGATTAGTGTAATTAGTATTTTTGTTTATAGTTTATTGGTTATAAATTTAAAAGTTGGGTTGAAATGGTTTTTAATATTTTTTAATAAATATTTTAAATATTAAATAATTTTAAAAATATTTATTGAATAATTTTTTTATATTATTATTGTAATATTTTTTATGTCAAAGTTTTCTTAAAGAGTTTGGTCTATTATCTATCAATTCTTAATAATTGTGGACTTTACAATAGACCCCAAACCCTCAAAACCCAAGCTTAGGCTACCTTACCCTTATCCCTCGTCGTCGCAACCCCTAAGCCATCCTATCGATAGACCCTATTGTGATGACACCTCAACTTCCCTATCGATAACCCTTACCACCTCAAGCCCTAGGCCCCATACCCCCAGCCTCCCTAGACTTCCCAGCCCCACCACTGTAACTCCTTCGCACCCTGAGCCCTAAAACCCCATACCTCCATACCCACTACTGCAAGCCCTAGGAAACCAACCCAGTCACCACGACCTATACACTCCTCTAGCCCCTAAATCCCCTTACTTCCATCCCCCACTACCTTAGCCCATAAGCCCTCCTATCACTAGTATTTGTTGAAAAGTCAACAAGAAACATGTGTCTAATTTACTTTTCCCTTAAATAAATTGGATAATAAATATTAATCTATTATCTCATAATTACTTGAAATAATTAACTGAAATGACAAATCAGTTAACTATGGGAAATTTGAGTTCAAAGGTTGGTTGGTAAGACATGGAGGTGACTTGAAGTTGTAACAGAGTTATAAGTGTAGTTATGAGAGTTGTGAAGTAGTTTAACTCATTTAAGTGAGTTAAGCCCAGTTGTACTAATTGTAACTGAACTTACACTAGTGAGAGTTCAATGAATGAATTATTAATTAATTCACAATCAGTGAACTCACATGCAACTGAAGATTTTCCACGGTTAACTACATGCATGTCAGATCCAGTGGAGACCTAGTTGAGATAACAAGTGAAAGGGACAGTTTGGCTATCAGTTGTGATTTGAGTGAAGTGCACTCATGCAATCACACATGCAGTGGATATGCTCATGAGCATGTGCAAAACTATGCAATTTGAATTCATTGTGAGAATTCTAATTGCAGGGATTGCGCAGAGGAGGCAGATTGTCTGGACACAGAGACTTGGCACATGTATTTGCTGAATTTTTTGTATGATAGTGTGAGATGATTGTACTATACTGAGAGCTCTTGGATTAGAGTTTTGTATGATATTGTTTCATGATCCATGATATACATAATATATGATAGTGGGGTTTTTAGCTTTACACTTTCCCAAAAAAACTTATGTGTTATGTGTTCTTGATTTTTCACTTTGTGATCGTGGTTTAAAATTCCACAAGAATATTAGAAGAAGCGATTATGTATTTAACAGTGGCATATAATTGTTACATCTGGAGAATTGTAGGAAATACATTAATTGTATTGAAATTTCTACATGGTATCAGAGCCACGGAAGTGAGGTGCAAAAATAATATTATTTTCGCAACTCCCGTCTCTAGCAGGGTGCGACGACATAGTACTGAAAACTTTGCACATTTCTAAGAGCAGAAATTCTCGCACCCTACTCAAAGGAGAGGTGCAAAATTCCTTAGGATTCTCGCAGGCTGCTTAAAGGAGAGGCGTGAACCTCCCTCACCCCACAGTGCATTACAATGTGAACTCTCTCGTAAGGTTCACAGGCTATACACAGGTGAGGTGTGAACTTCCCTCAAGTTAGTAACTGGTTAGGTGCGAACCTCCCAAGGAAAGAAGGATTGCAACAATTGAGTTTGTGGTTGGATAAAATTCGAATTTGCATAAGGAATTTCTTGGTGCTACAGTTGATTCAAGATCGAAATGGATTTCAATGGCTTGAGGTTGGAGTATGCACTTGAGAGCAGCTCGAACTACATTGCTTGGAAGGACAGTATGGAAGCAATACTCGAAGACAATGGATTGAAGGAATACATTGACAAAGATGTTCCTAAGCCAGATGCGATAGACACTGCAAATCTTGATGCATGGAAAAAAAAAGTGGAAAAGGCGAGGAGGATTTTGTTGGAGGGAGTACAAGACCACATTGTCTCAAGTCTCCATGGGAAAGCCACACCACATGCAATGTGGAAGGTTTTGATGAATCTGTTCCAAAACAACAGTGACCATAGGAAATCGGCACTCAAAGATAAACTCAAGAAGATCAAGATGGAAAAGGGTGACTCCATTCCAAAATATCTCACAAAGTTTGTCCAATGTCGGGATGAGCTTGGAAGTGTGGGAATAACAGTCGTTGTTGATGATTTGGTGAGCTTGGCTCTCCTAGGACTTCCCAAGAGTTGGCACAGTTATCAAGACTCTGTCAATGGAAGGGAAAAATTGCCATATTGGGAATGACTATGGTCGGATCTAGTGTAGGAGGAGTTCAGGCGGAACACCAGAGATGGATCTTCATCAAAGCATGATGATGAAGAGGATTGTGCTTTGATTTCTAAGGCAAGGAAAGGGAAAGGGAAGAAATTCCATTCAAAATCCGAGTCTAAAGTCAAGAAGATGGATTTGTCCAAAGTGAAGTGTTTTCACTGTCACGAACATGGGCATCTCACTACTAATTGTTCGCAGAAGAGGAAGAACAAGACAGTTGCTGGAGTTACAACTTGTGAGGCTCTTGTCTCGCAATTTGAACTTGACTTCTCTTTGATCGCATGCATGGCTTCAAGTGCATTGGGATCAGTGTGGTATTTGGATAGTGGCACTTCCTACCACATGACGGGAGATAAAGAGTCTTTCAGTGACTTGGAGGAGAAAGATCTCAAAATGCATATAGAGATGGGTGACAATGGACGATACAGTGCGACTGGTATTGGTACCATAACCTTTCAGAGGGAGTCAGGTAAACCATTTCAATTGAAAAATGTTATGCATGTTCCAGGTCTGAAGAAAAACCTGGTATCAGTCGTAATGTTGGAGGACAAAAGCTATGACGTTACTTTCAACAATGGAAAATCCTACCTACGACATAAAGAAACGGGTCAAGTCAAGAAGATAGGGATTCGAGTTAAGAATATCTACATGCTGGAGGTAAATGGTTGCGGTGCCATGGTGGGCAAGGCAGAAAAGGTGGTGAGTTGGAATGAGGGCGAATTATGGCACAGGCGATTGGGCCATCTTCATCATGGAGCCTTGAAGATCATGCAGCAAATATCTACTGGACTTCCAAGGGGAACACTTGCTCAGTTAGATCAATGAAAGGGGTGCACCCTGGGGAAGTATGTTAATTCCACCTTTCATGAAAAGGAGAACCGTCTTCGATGATCTTGGAGAGAATTCACACAGACATGTGTGGACCATTCTCGATTGCTTGAATAACAAAACATAGGTATTATGTTATTTTTGTTGATGACTTTTCTCGTAAATGTTGGATATTCTTCATGCAGAAGAAGGATCAAACATTCTCAAAGTTCTGTGAGTTTAAAGCATTGGTGGAGAAAGAGTCGGGGAAGCAAGTGAAGGCTCTAAGGAGCGATAATAGTGGAGAATACATCTCTAACGAATTCAAAGACTTCTGCAACAGAGAAGGAATTCGAAGAGAACTCATAGTGCCTCATAATCCACAACAAAATGGGGTCAGAGAGAGGAAGAACAGAATGATCGTGGGTGCAACACGAGCGATGTTGCATGATCAGGGCCTACCAATGCATTTGTGGGCAGAAGCATGCAATACTGCGGTTTATGTGAAAAACCATTGTCCTCGTAGAATACTTGGCATGAGTACACCTGAAGAAGATTTCACTGGTAAGAAACCTGTTGTTTCTCATTTTAAGATTTTTGGCTCATCTGTTTATGTGCATGTGACCAAGGATTCCAGGAAGAAGCTAGAACCAACTGCTGAAGTTGGGATATTTGTGGGGTACCCAAAAGCACCCCATAATTATCGTGTGTATTTTCTGAACAGTAAGATGACTGTTATGCAACGGGATATAAAATTCGATTAGGGGAAATCCATGCGGTTGTTGCTTGAGAGGGAGCTATACTTGCATGTAGAGGAGGAACTATTGGTTCCCAAAGATGAGTCTCAAGATGTGGATCAGCCACATGAGGAGGTTCATGGAGTGGAGGAAACCACTCAAGTAGAGCCATCCATCAGAAATGGCAGAAAGTGCACCACGGAAGATGACAGATTGAGACTAGATATTGCACAGAATGTAGGAGCCCCTACTTCACAGCGCAGACAGAGATAATCTCCTAATCGATTTGTTGGATACATGGCTCTCATGAGCAAATGTATTGTGACTAAACCATCTTCCTTTTAGGAAGCAGTGTAGGATCCCACTTGGGTTGATGCTATGGTGGAGGAGTATGACTCCATTTTCAAAAACAGTGCATGGGAAATTGTCCCAAGACTGATTGTTAAATCAGTGGTAGAATCGATATGGATCTACAAGGTAAATCAAGCTGCTGATGGGAGTGTGGAGAAATACAAGACTAGGTTTGTGGCCCGAGGCTTCTCATAGATCGAGGGGATAGATTATGATGATACCTTTGCACCTGTCGCAAGGTACTCTTCCATAAGATCCATCCTTGCACTCTCAGTGCAGATGGGTTGGCGCATTCATCAGATGGATGTAAAAACTGCATTTCTCAATGGGATCATTAAGGAAGAAGTGTACATTGAACAGCCAGAAGGTTTTGAGACCTTTGACAGGGATTCACGTGTGTGTAGACTCAAGAGATCACTGAATGGGCTGAATCAAGCACTCTGTGCTTGGTACATTCGGATAGACAGCTATTTCACAGGATTGGGCTTCACCAAAAGTGAAGCAGATGCAAACCTATACCAAATTTTGGTGGAGGGTAAGCTCTTAATAATTGTTCTTTATGTTGATGATTTAATACTGACTGGTGATTAGCAGTTGATACACTCATGCATGGATGACCTTGCAAAGGAGTTCAAGATGAAGGATTTGGGCCTTCTTCATTATTTCCTTGGATTGGAAATATGGTAGCGAGATGCTGAACATTTTGTGTCTCAAGGAAAGTATGCAAGGGAGATATTGGGTAAGTTTCACATGGAGGGTTGCAAACCCATGGATACTCCTCTTCTAGGAAACTGGAGGAAAGAGGATGCTACTTCTGGAGAGGTAGTGGATGCTACTGTCTATCGACAATTATTAGGTTCGCTAATGTATTTAGTGAACACGAGACCGGACATTTGATATGCGGTTAACCAGCTAAGTCAAGCGATGGTTAAGCCTACCAAACTCTTTTGGAAGGCGGGTAAGCATGTCCTGAGATATCTGAAGGGCACATCTGAGTATGGATTATGGTACAGACAGATGGATGAGGTGAAGTTGCATGGCTCCACGGATGTAGATTGGTCGGGCAGACCAATGGATAGAAAGAGCACATCAGGGGGGATATTTAGTATCGGATCTACAGTTGTTTCTTGGTACAGTAGGAAACAAAGATCCGTGGCACTTAGTTCAGCGGAAGCATAATACATGGCAGCGAGTCAAGCTACATTTGAAGCTATCTAGATGAGAAAGATCTTGGTTGGTTTGTTTGGTTCTCATTTAGATCCGACAGTGATTCATTGTGATAATCAGAGTTGCATTAAACTCTCGATTAATCCTATGTTTCATGATAGATATAAGCATATAGATATCTGATATCATCATCTCAGATATTGTGTGCAGCGGAAGATCATGTTGCTTCAATACATTCCTACGGAAGATCAGGATGCAGACATTTTGACGAAGGCACTCACCAGGGGAAAATTCGAATATCATAGAGACAGGATTGGGGTGAAGGATAATCTCTTTCTTGTTGAGAGGGAGTGTTGAAAAGTCAACACGAAACATGTGTCTAATTTACTTTTCCCTTAAATAAATTGGACAATAAATATTAATCTATTATCTCATAATTACTTGAAATAATTATCTGAAATGGAAAATCAGTTAACTATGGGAAATTCGAGTTCAAAGGTTGATTGGTAAGACATGGAGGTGACTTGAAGTTGTAACGGAGTTATAAGTGTAGTTATGAGAGTTGTGAAGTAGTTTAACTCAGTTAAGTGAGTTAAGCCCAGTTGTACTAGTTGAAACTGAACTTACACTAGTGAGAGTTTAGTGAATTAATTATTAATTAATTCACAATCAGTGAACTCACATGCAACTGAAGATTCACCACGGTTAACTATATGCATGTCAGATCCAGTGGAGACCTAGTTGAGATAACAGGTGAAACGGGCAGTTTGGCTATCAGTTGTGATTTGAGTGAAGTTCACTCATGCAATCACACATGCAGTGGATATTCTCATGAGCATGTGCAAAACTAGGCAATTCAAATTCATTGTGAGAATTCTAATTGTAGGGATTGTGCAGAGGAGGCAGGTTGTCTGGACACAGAGAATTGGCACATGTATTTGCTGAATTTTTTGTATGACAGTGTGAGACAATTGTATTGTACTGAGAGCTCTTGGATTAGAGTTTTGTATGAGATTGTTTCATGATCCATGATATACATAATATATGATAGTGGGGTTTTTAGCTTTACGTTTTCCAGGAAAAACTTATGTGTTATGTGTTCTTGATTTTTCATTTTGTGATCGTGGTTTAAATTTCTGCAAGAATATTAGTAGAAGCGATTCTGTATTTAACAGTGGCATATAATTGTTAGATCGGGAGAATCGCAAGAAATACATTAATTGTATTGAAATTTTTGCAATATTCACCATCATAGGTGTTGGGGCCCCTAAGCCCCATCACTATAGGCTTTGGTCCCCCTATCTACAACCCCCATCATCTCAATCCATACATATCGCCCCCAACCCTGATCCCTCAACACTATGAACCTTGCACCACTCCCACCTATAGCTCCTGAGCCCCCATTGTTGCATCCTTAGGCCCCTACCAATATTTCCACCATAGCATTGAGATTCCCTACCATCTCTCCTTAAGCCCCTACCACCTCTTCCCCCTTGGACATGTGAAAGTCACCTAAAGCCTTCTACCTTAGTAATTTTACTTTAGTTAAAGGAATGATTAAACTAAAGTGATTTTATTAATTAATTGAGTTTAATTTAATGAAATGCTAAAGTTATTAACATTAGTGAATTAAATTTTATCCATTGATCTCAAGTAAGGTGAGATTTAATCTCGACTATTATTCACTTTGGAGATTATGGTTAGGTCATAACTCAATATTATAAAATCAAGGCTAGGGTGAAGGAGAAAGATACCTTTTTAGAGGAAAAAAGGATTTTGCTCAAGATTGAATCACGCAGGACTGCGATTCAAGGAGATCTTAGATAGGTGGATAAGGACTTTCATCTAGATACTGATACAGGTCATGGAGAATAGAGAACATGGGAAGCCACAAGCAGATCTCGTAGATCAGATCCATAACAGTAGAGTGAAGGTGTACGCAATTCACGAGTCAATTAGGATGTGTATATACGCAGGCTACAGTGCAGGAAAACATGAATGTATGAAAGTGAAAGTGAGGATAAACATATACATATATGAGAAGTGAAAGTGTGGAGCTATAAAACCAAGGAGGAGTTGCTAGGGTTTGCAGGTGTTGTCTATAGTTTTCTATATTTCTTTGTGGATCATTTTCCTAGAAAGGGAGTCCCAACCTATATGTCTTCTATTGTAAGGTCCATAAATGTAGAGAATTGATAGAAAGTAGGAATTGATAGAAAGTAGCCCAAGATATTTAAGAAGACTTTTGTATACAAATTTATTATTAATATAAACAAATTATTTAACAAATTATATTAATAACAAATTTTTTAAAATTATTTAATTATTAAAATATATTTAAAATATTTATTAAGAAATATCAAAAACCATTTCAGACCAATTTTTGAATTTATAACCAATCAAGTATAAAAAAACATTAATCAAAATTAAATAAATGATGCAATCCTCCTAAATTTTTTTTACATAACATTAATGTGAAAGAAAGGGGAAAAGAGTTCTTCGGTGATTTTGTTTTAAATTTTTATTTTTATAATAACAATTTTTTTTTTTAATATAAAAGATAGTATATAAAAATAAAAATAAAAATAAAAATAAAATTATTTTAATCTTTCAATTATAAAACAAAAACAAAAAAAAATTATGATTCATAATAAAATACATGAATAAAACAAAAACAAAAAAAAATTATGATTCATAATAAAATACATGAAAATTCATGAAGTGTATATGTATAAAAATGAATCAACAATAGAACACATATGCAACATTGTATTATGAGGCATCAATATGCTTAAATCAAAGTGAATCAATGATGTGATCATACCAAAGTGGAACATTTATCTCTTTGTAAAGCATTGATTTGCTCATAGAGTTTGAATGGGCCTAATGGTTAAGAACATGTGCTTCCTCCTAAGAGGTTAGATGCTCAAATCTAGAGGGACTAGAGTGCATACAACTCCCTATACTTTGGCTAAGGGGGTCCTTTGTCCCAAGGACAAGGGGGTCTCATACACCAATTTGGTGTTTGGCTTGGTTGTGACCTTAAAATTAGATTATTATTATTACTACTAAAGTGAAACATTGTCTATATTTTGAGTTGTTGCATGTCTCATGGACATTGATCATTGAGTATGATTACATCATTATATCCAAGGAACTAGTTTTCCCACACCAAAATGAAGCATCTATGTGAGTTGCATCGATGCGAGTTTGTAGGTTTCCAGAGTTATTTATAATGTTAGATAGAGTTTTTGGATAAAACCGTAAATGGGTTTCGAAACATCCAACATTTCAAGTGGACACTCCACCCATCATCAGGGACAAAAGAAGTTGTTATTTTGAAACGAGAGTGTTGGGGTTTGTAATTAAATTAGGAGGATTAAAAAGTGATTGTCGAGGAGAGGAAGGAGGGTTAAAGGAATGAAATAATAAATTATTCAGTTAGTCGTTGTGATCCAAAAATACTGAATTAATAAAATAAAGAGTTAGTTGGAGATTAAATTAAGGTGGTCATTGAGGTTAGGTAAAGGGAAAAAATAAGAGAAAAAAATTAGTTAGAGATTCAAGGAGAAATGAGATAGCCAAGGGGTGTGGGTGGGGGGAAATATTAGAGAAAATGGAAATATGATTCAAATATTAGGGAAATATTATAAATGAGATATCCAAGGCTATCTCATTTCTCCTCAAATCTCTAACTAACTTCTTTATCTTCTTTTTTCCTTTACCTAACCTCAATGGCTACCTTAATTTAATCTCCAACTAACTCTTTACTTTATTAATTCAGTATTTCTGGATCAAAATGGCTAACTGAATAATTTATTCTTTCCTTCCCTTAACCCTCCTTCATCTCCTCAACAATCACTTTTTGATCCTCCTAATTTAATGACAAACCCCAGCACTCTCCTTTCAACATAATAGCTTCTTGTGTCCCTGATGATGGGTGGATTGTCCACTCGAAACGTTCARCATTTGAAAATCCATACATAATTTTATCCAAAAACTCTATCCAACACGAAGCATCAATATCAATTTGAGTTTATTGAACTTTTGATATATGTTAGTCATGGAACATCGTTGTATAATTTATTAAAAACATCAATCTTCCTAAATCAAAATTGAGCATTACGACCATTTACTTTTAAATACTTATTGATCATAAAACATTAATGCATTCCATTAATTCTTCAAATTTAAATAGATATTCTCCAATTCAATTTTTACAAATCTTTAAAACTTACATTTAAAAATATACATATCTCTAAAAATTACATTAAAAAACTATTAATAAAAAAATTGTTTTTAATAATATATAAAATAATATATAAACTTTACAAACAATACATATGTATACCACACCCCAAAATTGTACTGAAACTAAAATTTACAATACACACTAAATCATTATATTTGAAAATTATAAACATCTTTAAAAATTACATTTAAAAAAATACATAAAATCATACATCAACTTTACAAACAATAAAATCAATTTTTTTTTAATAAGAAATAAAATCATACATCAACTTTACAAACAATAAGTATGTAAATCCACTCCAAAATAGTACTCTCAATTAAAATTAAAATTGAGAGTACACACCAAATCATTACATTTAAAATAAATATACATTTATTTGAAAATTATATTAAAAAAATATTTATCAAAATTTTGTTTTGAAAATTATATTAAAAAAATATTAATCAAAATTTTGTTTTCAATAATATATAAAATTATAAATTCCATCCCAAAATTTATAAAATATTAATCAAAAATTTGTTTTCAATAATATATAAAATTATACATAAACTTTGTAAATAATACATATGTGAACCTTACTCCAAAATTAATTTATCATAATAAAAATTTACAGTACACACTAAATCCATCCAGGGTGCTTAATAATAAAACTTGGAAAATGATGATAATGAGGGTTGGTAGGCTAGAAGGTTCAAATTTGTATTTATTTTATCGTGTAATGTTTTGAAATGGATAAAAATGAAAATTTGTTTTAAAAAATAGTTACTAATATATTCATTTCTTCTTCAAATTTTGGTTAAACTTATAAAAAATAAAACATTAAAAATATTTTCATTTATTTATAAAATTATAGATAAAGTTTTTAGATAATATATATGTGAACCCTATCCAAAAATTGTATCGTAATTAATTAATTAATTAAAATTTACAGTACATACTAAATCCATCCAGGATGCTTAATAAAAATTGGAAAATGATGATAATAATGGTGGCAAGGCTTGAAATCGTGTAATTGTAATTATTTTATGGGGTAATACTCATGCTCCTCTTCATCTACCAGTGCATCCCTGAGCTAGTATCGGTAATGCTCCTCCACATCTACCAGTAGAAACCTTGAGCAAACCAAATACCACAAGGTTGAAGTTGGTAGCGGATAAGTTTAGGTTCACAACATCATTGAATAAATACTGACTTTTGTAAATAGAAATGCAACAAAATGTAACTAGGTAATGTTTTCATACAATCAAATGTAACTAGGTTATTTTTTCATACCCGTGGTTCTACGAGGGTTGTTTGTTCAATTTTGAGATTGGGGACGATGGAAGAGAAGCTACTGAGCTCTACCTAGATGTCAAGCACTTTTTATAAACAAGACAGTTATTCTTTTAATTTCACCTTATGAAGATGATTTCATCATCATGACTTTTTCTTAAATATAACTTTTTCTTAAAATCTAGCAAATTGCAATGTACAGTCAAATTTCATGGGAGCAATAAATTCAACATGCATGCGATGTGTAGAAGCAACAACCATACTCAAGAATCTATGGTCTTAAGCATACTAGTCATTTTGGCAGGTACTAGCCACTATGTGGCTTATTTGCTTGTTGGTTTTACATAACACTAATGTGTGCAAGAAAGGGCAAAATTTTCAAAAATAAATCCAAAAAGTACAACATAGGAACCAATAAAGCGTAATTTTCATCTTAAAAGTGCAACATAGGAACTAATAAAGCATAATTTTCATCTTATATGTAAAAGATAAGAAGAAAAAAGGTGCTTTGATGCTAAAACTAAATGTAAAAAAAAATAAAATATCTTCTTCTTTTTATCGCATAAAAGGTATTGTATAAAAATAAAAATTATATTTATACATACAACATGTGACACGGAATGAAGTGCACATGTATCAAAATGCATGCATCAACTATACAACACATATACAAAATTATATTATGAAGCATAAATATAATTAAATCAAAATGAAGAATTGATGTGCTCATACCACAATCAAACATTTATCTCTTTGTAAAGCATTACAACACATATACAAAATTATATTATGAATTATCAATATGATTAAATCAAAGTGAAGCATTGATGTGCTCATACCTCATACCACAGTGAAACATTTATCTCTTTGTAAAGCATTGATATGAAACATTTATCTCTTTGTAAAGCATTGATATGTATGTTGTATAATTTTATTAAAAGCACCAATTTTGAGCATTAATTGAGAATTAATGTAGTAGCCGAATAAATTTAACGTCAAATAATTAATCAAACAAAACAGTAACTGCTACTTGATTTCAGAAAATTCAATAATTCATTTTAATTGAGCACATACGCATTTTAAATTGATCAATGAATAATAAAATTTTATAACAGAATAAAACAAATACATAATTTTAAAATACCTTGGTCTGATGCTAATTCCTCCGTCGATTTGGTTGTTCGTTGCTGAACTGGATCCAACACTACCCAAACCTTGTTCCACCCTGCCAACTAGGACAACTTCCTAGCTCCAGGATATCATATGGATATACTGGCCCCCGTGCCCAAAACCTCCAGCAAACCGGTGCCCCTGTACTAAACCTTCCCGACCACAGAACTCAACTCCTGTGAAAATCCAAGAGAAACCTCCAAAAATTCCCCGTAGAATGGTAATCCCCTTCCCAAAAGAATGCCTTCCACCGTAAGGATCTCCCCGTCCTATT
>JASDQU010103387.1:117894-130592 GCA_032191745.1 Picea mariana | reverse complement strand
TATCCGGTTCAACAATTTTATTTTAAACAACTGTGGTTTAGTTACATAATAATGAATATTCATATATACACATTTATCTTTCTTTTTTTTGAAGGGAAAACATTAAATTCCACCACCAGACAGATCTCCATACCTTCTCAACTATTACTACTCATCCTTCCTCCCTAATCTACTTCCATCTCCATTCCTATCCTTCCTCTGCTAGACTATCTTGGAGTGTCAACTATATTGACCTAACTCCAAATTGAACCCGTAAGCGGAAGTGTCGCTATCTCGACCAAACTTTCCTAGCAGGCATCTGACAGTCATCATCACACGTCTTGGGGAGCGTGAACTAACACTGTCCTCCCATGACTTCAGGTTTCAGAGGATACACGGTGGGAAATGCCTCCACCCATACTAACAAGACTAGGGTTCACACCCTACAATGGAGGATACACGGTGGGAAATGCCTCCACCCCTCCTAACAGGACTAGGGTCCACACCCTACAATGGAATACACAGTGGCACCGTGTTGCTGGAGGTTTTGTCATCGTTTATTCAGTTTTGGGTAGTTTCATCACCTGAAATCATGCACTGGTCCACATATCATAGCAATGCATCCAAACCAATATAAATTCCTCATACAATATTCATACCATAGTGTTTCTTGGCTAGTGGTCATGATATCCACTTTCATCATCTTTATCCCTTGGCTATTTCATAGCCCATAAACTGTAGATTAGTCTGTAACACAAACTCATACATTTCTATGCATTATCATCATGTAATTGCATACTATCATCATTTCAATTTGGTATCCCTGTACCGATAAATTAACATCAAAGTTTTCCAGTTAGAAATAGATCTTATAATATCCCATAATTCGATTTCGACACCCATTCATAAGATTATCATTTACCCAAAATAGATTGCATCATATCCAACATCATTCTAATAGTATTCTAAACATTCATAAAATTCTTCATTCTCACAATGTGTTGCATCATATACATCATCATCAATAACATTTAAACATTCGTAAAATTTACATGCACACAGTAGATCGCATCATATACATCATCATCAATAACATTTAAACATTCATAAAAGTTCATAAATTTTAAAGTTTAAGTGTATCACTTAATAGTTTCACTGTGACTAGAAAATAAAGTATATAGGCCTCAGGTAATCCTGGTTGTCTAAGTCAAAAGGTGGCGTTACATACACCCAACCTTCAAGAAACATGTTCTCGAGGTGGTCAAAAAAGTGAGGGATAGTCTCGTCGTAGTGTCTCGGCGTCTTCCCAAGTAGCAGATCCTGGACTATACTTGTCCCACTGGACCTTAACTTGGTCTACCAGACGGTTCCTGAGCTGTCGGACTCTACGGTCCAATATGCGTAACGGTTCTACCGTGAGGGTTCCCACGTACGATACCTGCAATTCCTTCCAATTTAGTTTATGTGATTCATTAGCAACATAATGAAGTAAAACAGATACATGAAATACATTATGAGNGTAACGGTTATACCGTGAGGGTTCCCACGTACGATACCTGCAATTCCTTCCAATTTAGTTTATGTGATTCATTAGCAACATAATGAAGTAAAACAGATACATGAAATACATTATGAGTTTTATGCAAGTGGGGTGGCAGTACGAGACGATATGCAACAGGTCCAATTTTCTCTTGGATCCTGAATGGTCCTATAAATCGAGGTGACAACTTTGTCCCCTTCCCGAACCGTATGGTACTTTTATTAGGCCTGATACGAATGAAAACCTGGTCTCCCATTTCATAACTTCGGTTGGTCTTGTGTGCATCCGCATAGCTTTTTTGCCTATCCTATGTTTCCTTTAGTCTCTGCCTAATCTGAATCACCTGTTCCTCCATTTCTTGAATCAATTCTGGCCCAACTGTTACTCGGTCTTCTAGTCTATCCCAACTCAATGGCATTCTGCATGGCCTCCCATACAAAGCTTCGTAGGGTGGCATTCCAATGGAGCTATGAAAACTGTTATTGTAGGCAAACTCTACCAAAGGTAGGTACTTCTCCCACTGGGTTTGATTATCCATTACATACATCCTAAGCATGTCTTCCATGACTTGATTTACTCTCTCAGTTTGCCCATCTGTTTCAGGATGATAAGTTGTGCTTAAGTTCAATTGAGTCCCCAACGCTAACTGTAAACTTGTCCAAAACCTAGAAGTGAATCTGGAGTCCCTATCTGAAATGATCTTCTTAGGTATCTCGTGCAAACGGATAACCTCGCTTACAAACACATGTGCCACATCATTGACATCGTAAGTGTCTCTAACTGGAATAAAATGAGAACTCTTGGTTAACTTATCCATTATCGCAAGAATGATATTATGTCTATGATATGTGAGCGGCAACCCCATAACAAAATCCATAGAGATGACTTCCCACTTGGACATAGGAACATCATGTGGTTGTAGGAGGCCTGTCGGGTGATGGTGTTCGGCTTTCACTTGTTGACACTCTAGGCATTTGGCGACGAAATGGACTACATCACGCTTCATGCCTACCCAAAAGAAGAGCTTCCTCATATCTGCGTACATCTTCTTCACACCCGGATGCGCACAATAAAGTGCTCTATGGGCTTCCTTCAGTATGATGCTTCGAATATCCCCATTCTCAGGGATGTACATCCTTCCTCGATATCTTAACAGTCCGTCTTTTTCCAGACTATATCCTTCATACTTTGGATCTAACTGCCTCCCTCTCTGGAGGTTTGAAGTAACCTTTAAATACCAACTGTCTCATTGGAGTTGTGCCAGCACATGTTACCTCAGATTGACCTTTAAGGTTACCAAGGAGAAGATACGTGGTCTCCTACTCAAGGCATCTGTGACCACATTTTCCTTTTCCTTGATTTACGAAATACCAAAATCGTACTCACTCATAAACTCACTCCATCGCCTTTTCCTAGCATTCAGATCTCTTTGAGTGAAGAGATGTTTTAAACTTTGATGGTCCGTTTTGAGCTCAAAGTTTCGCCCCACAAAATAGTGCCTCCAAATTTTCAGAGCTAGCATTACAGCTGCCAACTCTAAATCATGAGTCTTCGTGTTTCTTCAACTTCCTTGATGCATAGGCTATCACTCCTCCATCCTGCATTAGCACGGCCCCCAACCCTTGCTTCGAGGCATCCATGCAGACTGTGAAGTCCTTTTCCATATCCGGCACTCGTATAATCGGCGCACTAGTTAGTAACCTCTTAAGCTCAATGAATGCACTATCACATTCTTCTGTCAAATCATACCTGACCCCCTTGCGTTGCAAGGTGGTGATGGGTTTCTCTATTTTTGAGAATCCTTCTATAAATCTCCAGTAATAACTTGCTAGGCCCATGAATCTCCTCACCTCATGGGCATTTTTCAGCACTGGCCATTCCATAATGGCCTTTACCTTTTCTGGGTCCACAGAGATTCCTTCGTCGGAAGTGATATGACCTAAATAGTGGATCTCTTTCTAGAAGAAGGAACACTTCGACAACTTCCCATACAATTTGTTCTCTCTAAGGCAGGAAAACACTATTCGCAAGTGTTCCTCATGTTCTCTTTCATTCTTGGAATAGATGAGGATGTCATCTAGAAATACTTGTACAAAACGGTCTAAGTACTTCAGGAATACACCGTTCATGAGGCTCATGAATACTGCTGGCGCATTGGTCAATCCGAAAGGTACTACAACAAACTCGTAATGTCCAAACTGAGTTCAAAAGGCAGTTTTTGGGATATCACCTTCCTTAATCCTTAACTAATGATACCCTGATCATAAATCAATCTTTGAGAATACCGTTGCTCCTTTCATCTGATTGAAGAGGTCATCTATTCGCGGCATTGGGTACCTATTTTTCACTGTAGCACGGTTCAAGTCCCTGTAGTCTATACACAGTCATAAGGATCCGTCCTTCTTCTTTACAAAATTTACTGGCACGCCCCAGGGTGAAACACTGGGCCTTATTAGCCCTAAGTCCAGTAACTCTTTCAACTGCATTTGCAATTCACAAAGTTCCGGTGCTGTCATCCGATACGGAGTCTTGGAGATCGGTTTTGCACCAGGTTTTAGCTCAATAGTAAAATCAAGCTCCCTCTCTGGAGGTAACCCTGGTAACTCATTCGGAAAAACATCCTGAAATTCTGACAATACTGGGTACTGATCCAATGAGGGTCCCTTCCTTTCATTTACTGCTTCCACTACATAAAGTCGACACCCTTTCCTCAAGCATCGCTTAACCTTCATAGTTGATATAAATCGTAACGACACTTTTCTCTATACACCCTGGATCTCTACTGGTCTTCCTTAATCATCGACACAAATCACCCTCTTTGCGAAACAATCTACCAAAGCTTGATGAGCTGCTAACCAATCCATTCCAATGATTAGGTCATATGCCCCGCGAGCAGTGACGTATACCTTCAACCTGGTAGTGCACACTCCCAAGTCTACTATACAATTATTGACACTAAGTCCTACTACATGTTTTTTCCCCGAAGTCGTATCGACTTGTTTAAAGTCATCCTGCTCATAGGCTGCCAACCCACTCTTTTCTAATGCAGATGGTGAAATGAAACTATCTGTCGCACCATAATCAAACAATATCTTAACATTGATATGATTTAGTGTACCTGATGACTCCACCACCATGGATTGATGTTCGGCCTGGTAGTTATTAACCACTGCGTAAATCTGGTGGCTGCTACTTGATCTCCCCATCGGTGCCTTTCCTTCTCTATGCATGAACCCTAATTGTAACTCTGGGTAGTCACGCTGGTAATGAGGTCCTCCGCACCCCCAACAGGTAACACGAGATTGAACCTGTGCACTGTTATGTGACTGCCTCTGAAATGAGTTCCTTCCCCTGGAACCCCTGCCCCTACTCGTTGTTCCCTGAGATGGTCGTGGACCTGTCTACGCCGTTGGCGATGAACGAGATGCTGCACTCGCTGCCATTGAAATCCCTGCAGCTACTGTCCTTGGAGCGACTCTGTTACCATATGGTGGTGGCCTTGAGCCCCCTCCCCTAGGAAATTTCCTCAGGGCCTTCCCTACGAATCTAGGACGATGCGAAAATGTCCGTCTTGTACCCCCGGTTAAGTTCATGTGTTCCTCCACATAACGCGCATTTTCCATCGCTTCTGCTATAGAAGACGGTTTCCACATCCTCACCATAGCTCTTATCTTAGGGTTCAATCCATAGACGAAGCGCTCTGCCTGTTGTTGGTCATTGTCCATATACGAAACATATTTGACCAGTTCCATAAATCTAATCTCATATTCTTCTATAGTTCTGTTTCCCTGTACTAAGGCATGAAATGCCCCTACCTGTTGTTCCTCATAGTATGATGGTAGATATTTCATTCGGAACCTCTCCTCGAAAAGTTCCCAAGATATTGTGTCTGGGGTAAGGTGCAGCTGTCTTTCTAGGTTGCCCCACCAGTTCAAGGCGCTGTCTCTTAACTGAAAAATTGCGATCTTTGCCTTTGAGTTGGACGCATAGTCCCTTAAGGCAAAACACCTTGTCATTTCTTCCAACCATGCTTCCGTGCGTTCACTGGCGCGACCCCCGGCAAACTCCGGAAGTTTGATCTTCTGCAATTCTCGCGTGATGTCTTCAAGTGGAGGTCCTCCCCCTGAATCTCTTGACGCTTCTAGATTACCCGTTCTAGACGATGGGGGTTCCACTTCAGTCCCTGTCGGTTGTCTCCCCTTTAAAGTCTCGTTAATGGCTTCCAACGAGCGTAGTATGAGGGCTAGTTCGGACAATGGTGGTGGTGGCACTGGCGATGTTGGCAGTGCTTGCGACGACGCTCCCTTGCCTCGACTCCCTCATGTCCTGGCCATCTTGTATGCTTTAACCTGCATCAACCAAGTTGTCAGGGTGAGTTCAAGGATGTTTCAAATTGTTGCTACTCAAACTAGAAACAGGGTTAGGCATAAGTTTTCTTTACTTGTCTGTAAAAAGAAATTACTCCTTTAGGGGATTGGCTAGGTTAGGATTAGGATTAAGTGTCTAAGCTTGATTTCTTCGCCCCTATATAAAAAAAACTATTGGTTCCCTTTCCTTGTAGCTACGCTAGCCTTGTGCCATACTCGACAGTTCCTATGCTTACTCTCCTAGTGCATATGTCGCCTCCTTCTCACTTGTCCTAGTCTAAGCCCTTTTAACTTTTCACTTATAACTAAATATCCTCTGATGCTTGACTCGGGAGATTTTCCTTGGCGCGTAGTGTTGGAGTTGTCGATTGCTGCATTGAGATTTAGCGTTGAATTGACTGGTGGAATGGAGTGGAGGGACTTGGCGCTCGGCTCGACGAATTGGGTGTACGGTCTCATGAAGCTGACGCTTGGACAATCGGAGTTTATACTTGGGATACAAAGATCAGCAGTGCCAAATAAGCCTTTACCTTGATTTCTAGTGCATTCACTAATTATGATTCAACTCGGTTAGTTGGCTCTGGATCAATAGGTTAGGTAATAAGCTAGTTAGTCTTAATCTTCATACTGTATCTTCCTAATAATAATACTACTCTTATCCCAACAGTGTTACCATTAATCTAAATAAGTAAAAGAATTTATTTGTAAAGACTTATGAGGGCGCGTTGGTGTTAGTGTTCTTTGTAAGGCGTTTCGCTTGGTGGTGGTCGTGGGTTCAAAACCCATGGAGTCAATTTTTTTTTTTTTTTTTTTATCATATTAAGCTTAGCATATATTATTGAATTTAAATAATTTAAATAATTATGAGTTTTAATTTAATTTAATATAAGGTAATTAATTTAATTTAAATAATTTAAATTTACGTTATAGTATTAATACTTCTTCTTTTTTTATAAATAAAATTAGAATAAATATTACAAAAAAATCTTACTTTCAATTCGGCGAGAGTTTAATGTGCTCCATGGCATTCGCTGGCGGCCTTTAAGGTCGAGCTTCTGGCATGAGGTCCACGTGCCCGGCCTCTGGCTCTTAGTACCAAAAACATAAGCTCTTCCTTAACCCTAACGCATCTTTCTCTTCCGCCTCTTTCTCCTGCCGCCTGGCCATTCTGCTCTGTCCCTCTCGGCAGGCTCAATGCCCGTCTCTGAGCACTAGTGCTTGGACGATGGCTTCTAGCGGAGGTATTGAAGCATCTAGATGCAAATCCCCTGGCCATGGCGGGCTGTGTCAACAGGCAGCAACGTTCTCAGGCACTTCAAATATTTCTCTGCAAAGACATGGCGCCCCTTTCGTCTGAGTCAAATGTCGTTCTGCCCCCAGTTACAGTAAAATATACGAACCTCTTCATCAATGGAGAGTTTGTAGATTCAGTTTCAGATCGGATTCTGTTAGGAAATTTTCGTTCAGCCGAAACGTAAACAAGTCTAGCTAAGTTAGGAAAGAATGTGCATAGGGTTTCAAGATGGCTTCAGATTCTGGTGGTTCTGCGGTCGAGTCCTCCTTACGTTACAGCCGAAAGTCGACCTTTAAATGTATGGAYTTTTAACRTTGAGACCGATTTCGTTCATCTTGCTTCAAATTTGAAGTAATCGAGGGCAKAATTCTAACAATTTAAGCTAAGTTTCCCCTAATTTTGCWWYTCTTTCRAGCTTTTTCGTCAGGTTAAAGATTATTTGTTCGAAGGGGCTAGGAGCAGTTTGAATTCTGTTTCTTTTGATTTTGCTGTAAGAAACGAATTTTGAACGATAATTCCTTCCAAGTCTTTTGCGGAATTCCATATATTCACAAAAATCATCTTTAAATTGTTGAATTTTTCATTGCATTTGATACAGAAGTGCATTTGGAAGCCGTTTCGTTGAAATAATTTTGGATTTTATCTCAACTGATTCTCTATTTACATTGAATATGTTTTTCATCGAGCAATTTGTCAATTATCTCATAATATCTTAGTCAAATTCTTGAAATTTGTCAATCCTATGTAGCTTGATATTTTCCTTGTCTTTGATCTGTTATTTGTCGGATCCTTTTTGGTTTTGTCGGGTGACTCAGTGAGTCTCAAGCGAATTAATGAGGGCCTGACAAAGTCCCATTTTTTTTTTTTTGCTCAAAGCTGCCCTTAAATTTATCTTTTTTGACTTGAAAATTGAAATCCGTCCATAGTTATTAGCCAAAGATCTCGTAGCATTTGCATTTTTTCATTTGAATGAAACGGATCTCTGCAATGTTCCTTAATGTTTATGATAATGTAACCAGAAGGAATTCTAGCTTGCTCGGTCAAAAATTGATACAGTCTCCTGTTTTATGCCTCAAATTCCAGTCTTCACGCTCTATATATGGATCTACAGATTGATTTCCCCCTTCGACTATTAACCTCTAATGCCAAAGGCAAACTAATACTATTCTCTGAAACGCTTCTTTCCGAGCTCCTGAACTCTCTGTCATTAGCATGATTGATTCCAATATTTAAGTTTTTAAGTTTTCTTCTTGCATATTTTACTTGCAACAGTTAAATACACTAGCTTTTAGTTAGAGACATTTAAGTCATATCTTGCCAGGTCTTGTACAGTGTCAACAAGATTTGTTTATCATTCTTTGAAGTTTGTGAAACATACAACATTTTCAAGTTAATGCTCACTTTGCCTATATTGTTGTGTGCTTTATTTTTGAAGTTTATGCAATTTAATGCTCACTTTGCCTATATTATTGTTTGCTTGATCTTTGCCACAGTTTTTGTTCTGAGCCGGGCTTAATCTTGCTTTGAATGTCTAATTCAAACAACTTTCCCAACACATTTGAATTAGGCTCTTGTGCGGGTTATTTACTGTAAATCAACCTTTGTAATTGTAACAACCCTAGTTGCTTGTTTTACTTTGGTAAATTTGTTTTTTACATTTTCAATTCGTATTGCATTTATTTTTATATTTGTTTTAAAATTTTTGTGTTTGGTTTGCAGGTTAGGCGTAGCTGGAGTTAAAGCTTGGAGTTTTGGCCCTCAGGCCCAGATTTCAAACAAAAGCTCTGATACCATGTGTAGTAGCCGAATAAATTTAACGTCAAATAATTAATCAAACAAAACAGTAACTGCTACTTGATTTCAGAAAATTCAATAATTCCTTTTAATTAAGCACATACGCATTTTAAATTAATCAATGAATAATAAAATTTTATAACAGAATAAAACAAATACATAATTTTAAAATACCTTTGTCTGATGCTAATTCCTCCGTCGATCTGGTTGTTCGTTGCTAAACTGGATCCAACACTGCCCAAACCTTGTTCCACCCTGCCAACTAGGACAACTTCCTAGCTCCAGGATATCATATGAATATCCTGGCCCCTGTGCCCAAAACCTATAGCAAACCGGTGCCCCTGTACTAAACCTTCCCGACTACAGAACTCAA
The DNA here is from genome assembly GCA_032191745.1 of Picea mariana. NCBI lineage: Eukaryota > Viridiplantae > Streptophyta > Pinopsida > Pinales > Pinaceae > Picea > Picea mariana. Next base: position 121,245 of record JASDQU010103387.1, on the reverse strand, counting down.
CTCATGTGCAAATCCAAGAGAAACCTCCAAAAATTCCCCGTAGAATGGCAATCCCCTTCCCAAAAGAATGCCTTCCACCGTAAGGCTCTCCCCGTCATATTGCCCCTTCACCGACTTCCCCCTCCTTCATTACTTTTCTTATCCATTTATTAATTATCTTATCCTTTCGTAGTTAATGCCCCTTATCCCATTATTCATGTTCCTTATCACCTTTATTTATTATTTTATCCTTTCGTATTTATTATCTTATCTTATATTTAATGTCCTATCCCTTCCTGAATACATAAGCTTTAATTTAACAATATAATTTATTAACCCCCTTTAATTCTTTACTTAATTAATTAATGAGTCAATTAATAATTAATTAATCCTTGACAATCATGAACAAGTAATTAATAATAATTAATTAGTTAATGTTATTTAATAAATAATTATTGTTTAGCTAACTTTTAGGATAGTTAGATTATTAAATTAATTATAATTAATAATCCTATACATCTATTTAAGCAGGGTCGTTACAATTAAGACCATTTACTTGTAAATATTTATTGGTCATGAAACATTAATGCAATCCATTAATTCTTCAAATTTAAATGGATATTCTCCAATTCAATTTTTACAAATCTTTAAAATTTACATTTAAAAAATACACTTATCTCCCAAAATTTCATTTAAAAAATATTAATTAAAAATTTGTTTTTAATAATACATAAAATTATTCCCTGTATGGGAGCGTTGGTGGGTGTTGGGGACGAGAACCTCGGAAGGCCTCAAGGATGAGTTGGAAACGATAACGGAGATCCCACGAACCAAACTGGACTGTAATCCAAACCAGCGAAACCACATGGACTAGGCATCTAGATGCATGGAGACCTCAGTCGACAAGTCATTCCTGACAACTCAACACTAAATGTCATTATATCCCAGTATTTTTCTCTTGATATGCTCACTTCCCGTCCCAATTAATCTGGGTTTGATGTCTAAACAAACAAACCAAATGAGAGTATCTCGCCTCTACAGTATGAGGAATTATTCGTTGAGCTAGCAAAATCCCTCCTGTTGTGATTATGATATACTGACAAACCCATATGGTTTTCTCAAGGTAGTAGGTGGATTGCAACCCTTCCCTCAACATATTCCTCTCGCCTCGTCTCTCTTATTGGGTCTAGACTTTGATGGCACCACACAAGGGATATCCTAGGGGTATCATCGTGGAGGAATTTCACCAACTAGACCTTCATCCCACCATGTAGGAGATGATTTTTCAACCTCCAGGGTCTAACACGATGCTCATGCAGTTGCTACCACCTTTCATGTTGGCACTCCTTACCACATTTTTTAAAGTTAACATGGGAGAGGTGTTCAGATGCCAAAATTCCTAAACGAAGAGAGTACTGGCACCAATTAGTCTTACAATATTTTTGAATTCCTCCTCATAAGTCCAACAAGGATTGAATTTGAAATAGGCTCATGGTTATATTCCCAAAGAACCAAATTCTAACCATATAGGAAAGTGATTAGAGATTTGAGAGTTTCTAACACACGTTCTATAATGTTCCATCTTCTGAAACAAGGAATCCTAAGCCAAAAATAGATCCAGTCTTTTGGATACTATCTCCTACCCTAACCTGTGATTGGTACATGTATATCTCAATTTTATAGACTTAAGATCTATCCACAAAGAAGAATCAAAATGAATATGGAAGTACTCGGCTAGAAAATCACACCATACACTAGCACCCCAGACTTTTGTACTACTCAAAGTCATATTCATATCTCCTCCAATGATAAGACTGACCAACTTGATGCACTATAAAAAAAAATTAAAAAAATAAAGGTCTCGGCTTACCTATCTTCCACTGTAAGATTCATAAATATTGAGAATTGATAGAGAATAACACAAGCTCTTTAAAAAAATAATTATATAACAATTTATTTTATATAATATAAACAATAATAAATATTTTTAAAATTATTTAATTATAAAAAAATATGTAAAATATTTTTTAAAAAATATAAAAAACTATTTTAGACCAACTTTTTAATTTATAAATAAACAACTATAAACAAAAATAATAATCGAAATTAAATATATAATACAACCCTCTTAAACTTTTTTACATGACACTAATGTCCAAGAAAAGGTAAATTTTCCTTAAAAAATACAAAAAACTACAACATAAATACAAAAAAGTGCAACATAGACACCAATAAGAACATAATTTTCATCTAGAAGAAGAAAAAGAGTTCTTTGGTGATTTATTTTTTAATCTTTCATTTTTATGATAAAATTTTTTATTTGTTTTATATGAAAAGTTTTCTTAGTTTTATAATAACAAATTTTTAAAGGTCTCAATTAGCCTATCTTCCACGGTAAGGTCCATAAATATTGAGAATTTATAAAGAGTAGCACAAGCTTTTTAAGAAGAATTTTATATAACAAATTATTATATATAATATAAACAAATTATTTAACAAAAAAAAATTAAAATTATTTAATTATCAAGAAATATTTAAAATATTTATTAAAAAAAACAGCCACTCAACTCGGCCATGCCACCTAAAAACTTCCATTCTTTGATACAATGCTACTCTGCAACACACTTAGTGACCCACAGTATGGGTGAGCTACTACATAAACTTACCTCTTAACTGATACCATACTGTAACACCACCACTCGACCACTTAGGTCGAGTCACGTCTCTGATATTTCTCTTGCCATTAGCTCTGAGGCCATAGTGTAGCATTTCCAGCCACCTGTTGGGCTATGCCACACATAAAATCTTGTGGAACTATATACCAAAATAAACCATAAAAATATTCTACAAATACATAGAGTCATACAGAATATACGGTAAAGAAACACATGCAACATTCATAGGAAAAACCCATAAACATAAACACATGTATAAATACAAAGCATGTAAATTAACACACAATTGATACTTATATTTGTTATAAGACCACCAACTGTGTGCATACCTTCCATGATCCTCCCAGCCTTAGGCCACACTACTCAGAACTCTCAATAGTGGGTCTCCCCTGAGATGGGACTAAACACCACCCGAGTAAAGGGATTCCTAGCTAGGATGATATGTCTCAGACAACAGGATCAACTCCATTAAGTGCCAACTCAAACTAATAGTCTATAGTTTCTCATTCTCCACATGCATGTCCCACCCCAGGAAGTGTGCCCATTCTCTTCTCAACAGTCCTTCAACTACCCCAATTCCCCCCAGGAAGTGTGCCCCTTCTCTGCTCAATAGTCGTTCGGTTTCCCCACTTCCCCTCAGGAAGTGTGCACCTTCTCTCCTCAATAGTCCTTCAACTTCCCCACTTCCCTTTCAGGT
>JASDQU010103387.1:72542-110548 GCA_032191745.1 Picea mariana | reverse complement strand
AAACTGCTTCTTTAGTCCAACACTTAAGTAAACCAGGTACAGGTGAAGGCAACAACAACCTTCGGTAAGGCACAGACGCTACTAGTGATAGGAAGGTACAAGTGAACTACCCTTTTCAGGAAGGATACGGTTTACTGTTAATCACAGGAAAATACGGGGTATGGCTGAAGGAGTGTGTACAGGCTCGAGAGGTAAGACTAATGGAGAGCATGAAATGAATGGTTGAGTGCGTGAATGGAAAGAATGGGAAAATGGACTAATTTTCCCCACATATATCTGCATGTGCCCTAATTAACACATGGCCCTCAAGGAATTCGTTTCTCTCCACTTGTAATTCGTTCCTTTCCCAAAGTAACTTAGGATAACATAGGTTATATCCAAACCTTAGTCTTTTAGGAATACTATTATAATATTCCCTTGGAGATAATCCCTCTATCTTAGCCCCTTTCTTAGGCTCTTAGCCCTCCCTTTCCCTTCCTAGTGGATTTTAGTCCCCCATACTCTTTTATTGTGGTTGGTATACATGCAACGATGTATTATATTAATGATATGAGTGTTTACATATATAAAAATAGGCTCAATGGCCTTTAGCATCTAGGATCTTCGGCATAATAATCACATAAGCCTTTTGGCTTATAATAATATGGCTCACCAGCCTATAAAACATATTTACATTTAAATTACAATTGGGGCTTGGTATTGGGGTGTTACATCCCCCTCCCCTTATTTATGCATTGTCCTCAGTGCATTATAAACCGTGTACAATTCAAAATTCTTCAAAAATCTCCAAGCCTTTGCTATTGGAAGCTTGTTATCCACTTGGTGCTCTACTTTCAAGCACCAATTCTTGTATTCATACTGTAGCTGGAAGTCATTTTATTTATTCCATAGAGATGCTTTAGGAAAGAATTCAACTCAATGTTTACATGATTCAATTAAACCTCATTGAAAGCATCGACTGGCTGCGGACTGACGACGTTCCACTCAACCTTAAATCTCACTGCTAATAAAATATCAGTAACGGATCACCTCTGAGTAGGGGCTATGACTCCACCAAGAAATGGATTCCCAATATATAACAATCCACAATCAGTACCAACATGGTCTAGGCCAAGGTACTAAACCTCAACGAAACTCCAACCAACGGTCTCTCATTCCCCACATGCTTGTACAACCCAAGGTAGTGTGCCCCTTTTTTGTTCAACAGTCCTTCGCTTGCACCCCTACCCTTTCAAGGCTCCAACACAGGTCGGATAATAAGTCTCAGAACATCGTGGCTCCAACATTTCCAACTTCCCTCAGAGGTCTCTAAGTACCCTCCAAGCCTCATACAGGGGAACCTATCTCCACACTTCTCTCTCCAGGGCTCTAGCCTTCTCCAAGGAAACCTAAGGAGAAGTGTACACACACCCAAATCCACCTGGGATCCACAGGGTAAGATTCATTGTCTCCAATCAACATCTTCCCCAGAGCTACTCTTTGTAATCAACATTCCAACTTTAATCAATCTTACCTCATCTGCATCAAACACATGCAGTTATCATGAGAGAACATTATAAAAATCTCATTTTAGAAATCAAATTAATTTCATAAGGAATTCAACTTTTCCCCAAAATATGAAATTATATCTCATAATTTTTCATGATTGTTGCAATAGTAGGATGCAGTCTTTCTTATGGCCTTCAGGAAGCACCATACTGAATACCACTTTTCCTATAATGCTTTCATCTTGCATTCAACCAACAGATTGTCAGTGTTTCCTGTACATCATAATTTCATTGCAATATGTACCAAAGCCTTTTGAAGTGATCTTAGAATTATCTATACTTAACAATTCAATCACACTATCAAACAATTTATCAAAGAGAATGAATTATCATTCTCTGCATAAGAATTTTCAGCAATTATACTTTCCTTTTCCTAGCAATTATTATTCTGTTTCATGAACAAAAAATTCCTATAGTCAATGCTCATGTGACTACTTGACTTGCAAATTTCCTTTTGTAATGTCTAACAACTCTTGAAACATTCTCAACTCCATGAGTTTGTAACATTTGAGTTGTTAGTATAATTATTTCCATTAGATAACATATATGCATGCATTCACAAAACGCATTCAACAAATGCATTAAATAAGTATACAATTCTATCATGCATAAGTGCAATTCTACCACTTGCTATGCATGAGTGCAATTGTCAATGCATATCTATTCAATGCAACTTTGCATTGATTTTCATAATTCTCTATATCTAATTCATGTATCTCACAATCGGTAAATTGGAGGTCTGGCCAATGCCTTGACACATTCTCCATACACTTCCTATTGTCTTCTCAATTATTTGGATGCCTTCTTTTTTTACCCGAACACTACACCAAGAATAGAATTTTGTGGTGTTCATTAGTGTTAGCAAAAAGGTTGCAGTCCAAGTTTTATTTAGAAGTAGGAAGTTCATTGGATATTTGTGTGGTATGTAGCCTTTCCATATCCATACCTTTCCATAACCAACCATGTCATGGTCTCATACATGACTAGCTTTTCTAGCATCCATTCCTATGAGAGAGTCATGCCCTTTATTGCTTTGGTTATTACCTCATAACCAAATTAACATGGCATGCTACTATGTTAGTGCGTGCATTCAAAATCTAAGAAGCTTTGATATTTATTACAGGCCTCTAGCGTTTACCACACCTAGTGGTATCTTATTCTCATTAATGCATTCAAATAATACAATAATGTTATTTTATAAAACAACTCTGGCTGAGGCAATTCTTACCTAAATTCCCTTCATCAATTATGCAATAAGAGTAAATAAAACACATACCTGCATAGCTTCCATTAAATGAATTTGATTCTACCTGATTAGTTGATGACAGTAGAAGCTCCCATGCCTCTTTTATTAGCCTTATAATCATCACTTCAACTTTCTGTTGCTTCCTTCCATATGTAGTGACATCAGTAGCAACACTTTCAAACATGCAAGAATTCTCTCTTTCTGTATATGGTTGTCCAACAAGCCATAACATAATTATTGCTACAATAATTGCAACAACCTCTTTCTCCCTGAATCACTTTTCCATGTTGATCCCAGAAGTCTTGAATTCTTCTTTGATTCCTGAATCTTCTTGTGCTCTCACTGTAATCATTGTTCATGATTATTTCTTCCCTAATCACTTTCTAGCCAAATCACTCTTGGATACTTTTGCATTTCCATCCAAATACTATGATGATATTAACCTTCAGTATTCATTTACTTCCTGGATCCATCTAACCCAACTCACACTTGGACAAATTATAATTCCAAGCATGTTGTCTTATAGACTTTGGATCTCCAACATTCATTTACTTTTTGGGATTGTACTACTTCAGTCCTTTCCTGACTGAATACTTTAGTACTTGAGGTTTCTTGCACCATTCTCTTCTCTTTTCTTAGCCACCTAGCCTCATCTTGACTTTCATATCCAGTCTCTAGCATACTATAAGGATACACATATGCCTTATTTGCTAGCTTCATAGAATTAATTGGAAGTAATTAACACTGCTTCTAATTTATCATCATAACTTCTAATGATACTTCCAACCTTCGGGAATTTCACTCATGGATCTATGCCACTTGAGATGGATTCTTGTCAGGTACCATCTCTTTTTCATTCTATACCAAGCGTAGAACCATTTTCTTCTTCATGGTTCCTTATTGATTTCTCTTCAGAAATTCATTTCTTTTTGAAGTTCTTCTTGACTTGATATCTCCTTTCTATTGTGGAAATACCTTCAACCATTTTGGAATGAATCAACAATCCTCTACTATTTTCGTTGTCCGTCCTGGAGTGATGTCATGCATCCCTATTAGCTTGATACCTACCTCATGATTTCTTCTTCCATTATCTTAATACGTTCAAGGACTTGACTCCATCCTAGAATCTTTCTTGTCTACTTTGCATACTTGTAACCATATATTATGTTGATATTAATTTTCGTCACTCCACTATTACTCGATTTCCATCTATTGGTACCTTTCAACTATTTAATTTACTCATGAAATTCACCCAATCTCTAATATATTTAGCTTTGATTAATTTCTCTACTAGGAGTTTTATTGCATCATTCTAGATCCAATCTTTCCATAGTATATTGTTTTATTCATTGATTGATACTCCTTACTTATGTGCATCTCCATTCCTTTACCCTTGAAGTGATTCCATTCATACCATGCTTTCACTACACACTCTAATAGCAATAATTGAGGTGTTATCTCCCAACTGTAGGAATAATCCTTGGAGATGTTACATCTTATCTCCAAATATACTCCTTGTTTCTCTTTATCAAAAAAATAGCATTTTAACCTATCAATATTTTAGAGTAGATATGCCCACACTATACTTCCTTATCTGTACATTGGCATCCTTTAGAGTGAATGAAATTTCACTACATCATTCCCTACATGATCTACTCTTATACCAAAATTCCATTGATCACTCTGATTAACATCAGTGGATTTCTTGTAGTGGATTCCCAAAACTTTATGGTTTCACCTAGATTCATATCTTAACATTCTTTAGTCTTGGCCTTTGATCATCTTGTGGAATATTCTTGATATAAAATTATGTCCTTGAGTTCCTCAGATCCTTCTTGATACTAGGTTCAAACTCTTCCATATTCTATAAAACCATCATTTTTATTCACAATTAATACTGGGGCACTCCAAGGTGACACACTTGGAAGAATATGTCCCTTCTTCTGAAGCTCTTCAAGTTGTAATTGCAATTCCTTCAATTCTAGTGTACTCATCCTGTAAGGGGTCTTGGATACCGGAGTTTCCCGGGCATCAGATTGATAGAGAAATAAATATCTCTTTTAGGGGGTAATCCTGATATTTATTTAAATACAACATCAAACTCCTTTAGGATTGCCTTATATTCAATATTTGACACCTTATGCTTAGGTGTTTCTTCCATATGAGCTGCAAATATTTGACATCCTTTTATGTAACATTTCTTCAGCTGCAATGCTGGAATTTCTCTAACAGTTACTACCTTGGGAAATCCCTGTATTATCCTTAGGTTCCACTAGTACATATTTTAAAAATTCTGAGGTTCTATTTGTAGCGTTATGGACAAAATTGTACATATTGTCACAAAATAGAGGAAATTTAAAAAAAAAAAAAAAACATATTTTCTGATAACATCGGTATTGCCACGTTGACATCTCTCTTGCCACGTTAACGTCGCTCTTTCCACGTTTTCCACCTAGTTGTCTCTCTTGCCACGTTTGTGACATAGACGTCTCTCTTGCCATGTTTGTGAAGATCGTTGTCGCAATTGCGACGTTTTGGAAACTAGGTTTTCCCCCTCCAACGGTCACCTTAGTATGTTTACCAAGTCAAAATACTAACGATCACTTAGGTTTTTTAACGTTGGAATTGCGACGTTATAAAATCTATAAATATGTTGCATTTGACGGATGTTGCGACAAGTTTTGTATAATAACGACGCTTCAAAAAGGGTTTTCGGGTCTTCTCGACGAACAAAAAATAGGTATTTGTTTCAGTATAAGTCTATGGGGAAGAATGTCAGAAAACATTAGAGCTGGGAAAGAATTAAAGAGGGTGAAAAGGGTGACGGTAAATGTTATTGCCCTTGCAAAAATTGTTGTACTAGATGTCCCAAAAGAGTTTTAATAGCAACAACTACAAAACATTGTAGAAAATATGGGCACATGGATGGGGGATCAAATGAATATTGTCTGATGGTATATGCATTCATTATTTGTTTTAATATTTATTGTTATCTCAAATTTTTATAATGTTTTATACATGCACTAATTTTTCATGATTTTTTGTAATTATAAAGTTAGATTTCCCCCTAACTTTATGCAAAAAGAACCAAGTAGTAGCAGAAATGATGTTGTAGTACAAGATGAAGAACTTGAAGCAGATAATGAAGATCAAGTTAATGATCCCATGGAAGTAGATGGCAATAATAACATAGTTCAAGATGATGAGACAAATCAAATGATTCAAGATTTATTCGGTCATCCAGATGAGGATCATGGGGATAGTAGTGATGGTATTTATGATGAACCTCTGATTGAAACGACAAATAAACAACTTTATAAAGGGTCAAGAGAAAATATTCTCTCCACTACATTGTTGTTGGTGAATTTGAAAGTTACGAATCATTTGTCTAACACTTGTATGACACAGATCCTAAGGTATGTAATATGTTACTTCACATATACATAAAGGTTGACTATTCCCCATTTTTTTAGTGTTAATTAATGTGTAAAATAAAAATGCAATATTTACAATCCCTACTCTTTACATTAAGTATTTATTTTTTATGTTTCAGATTGTTAGGTGAATTTTTGTTACGGTCGTCAAATATTTTACCTCGCACATATCGATATTTACATGTCATTATGAAAGACATTGGAATGGAGTATCAAAGTATAGATGCATGTCCTGATGATCATATTATATATTATGGACAACATGTGTCGAAAATAGAATGTCCGGTATGTGGTATCACTAGATATTGAACCGATCAAGTAACAAAAATGGTCCCTCAAAAGGTTCTCCAACAAATTCCCATAATTCCATGTTTGCAGCGACTGTTCAGGTGCTAAAGCATAGCACAGTTTATGGATTACCATGCATGAAAGAAAATTGAAGATGGTGTTCTTCGAATTCTTGCAAATGGTTATGCATTTAAGGAAATTGATGCAAAATGACCAGAATTTACAGATGAACCTCGTAATGTTAGGCTTTCATTGGAAACTATTGGTGTTAATCCATTTGGAGAGCTTTGGTCTGTTTACTCAGTGTGGCCTATTTTTTTTATCAACAATAACATTCCTCCTTGGATTTCAATAAAGAGGGAGCACATAATGTTGACAATGATTATTCCAGGTATTTGTTTACATTAATTTTTCGAATTTAAATTTTTCACTTTTCTCTTTTTTTGTATAACATATTTTATTTATTTATGTATGTATATATACATACCATGGTAGTAATTTCGTGTAATTTCAAACAATTAGGTAAGTACCAAGTTAAAGATATGAATGTGTATATCAAGCCTCTTATCGACGAGTTACTAAAGTTATGGGAGGGCATCACTATGTATGACATTTGTAAACCAATTGGGCAGAAGAGATTTCAATGTTGTGGAATACTTTTATGGACAATTCATGATGTCCCGGGACTAACACATTTTTGTGGTATGTAACGTTCCATATTGCGCGCTTGAATAGTATATAATTAATTGATTATATCATGCATGTTGTTTAAATAATCATTTCGTATATATATATATATTAATAATTCACATTAATCCATATGTTGCAGGTCTTCAAACAATGGGTAAATTTGCATGTCCAGTTTGTGGTCCTAAGATGAAATCTCGTCGGTCAAAAAGTTTAGGAAAGGAGGTGTTTGATGAGTATAGAAACTTCCTTTCTAAGAACCATAAGTATCGTACTACTGAAAAAGATCTTTTCAATGGGAAACAAGAAACTGGACTAAAACCACAAAGAATGACACCTCGCCTATGGAAGTTGTCATATGACAGAATTAATCCTCAAGGTCCGCATTTTGTTTATGTATCGTAAATGGAATCATGTTTTGAAATTTTATTTTAATTATTCATTTTATTTCACCGCATTTGATAAATAGTTTTCTGATTTTTTTATGTTTCATCAATGTTGTCGTCATGAAGGTAGTAATAATGGGCTTCCATGAGGAATGAAATGTTATCCCACTCAATTCATGAGGTTCCCTTACTATAAGGACCTAAAAATAGTTCATTTATTTGATACAATGCATATCGGGAAGAATGTGACAGAAACATTATGGTGAATCATAGATGGCAGGAGGGATAAAGAATTGTCAAAATTTGTAATGACATTCGGGAAGCCAATCATGCAATGAAAAGTGTGATCCGATCAAATAATGATGGAGACCAAAATAACCTTCTATGGTTATTAACAGAGAAACAAAGCAATGGTGTAAAAGAGGTCATTCAAAAAATTAAATTTCCCACAGGTTTTTGTTCAAACATAAAGAATATCTTAACAAAGAAAGGTGAATTTGGTGGGGTAAAAACACATGATTGGCATACCTTCATTAAGGTAATTAATCATTTTAGTATCCATATTTATATATTGGTCGTGTACATTTTTTGATATTTTTATTTTTTTGTCTAGTTTTGAACAAGTAACGATTCATTTTTATTGTTACAATATGTTATACCTCTATCTCTCCCAAACGACTTTGACAACAATGTCAAACAAGTTATATATGATCTTGGAAAATACACGAGGTAAGTAGCTGCAATATATATGCAAAAAAAAAAAATCAAATTTTTTTGTACTTGATGACATGTGTTTTACTTGTAATGTAATATGTATTTATATGTTTTGTTGAAACATGTTATTTTCTTGCATCATGATCTGTCGATGGTTGTCATTGAAAGAAAACCATGAATATGATATAAAGTATTGGAAGAGAGAAATTCCTCGGCTAATGTGTGAAATGTAGAAGTATCTACCTCCATCGTTTTTCAATGCACAAGAATACTACCTCATACACCAAGTTGAGGAGATTGAAATGTGTGGACCTGTACACACAAGGTCAATGTGGATGGTGGAGAGGCACTTGAAATCATTGAAGGCTTTGGTTAGACAAAGAACACATCCTGAGGGTTCTATGGTGGAGGGATATATCGTATATGAATCCATGGTGTATATTAGTCAATATCTTCCTAAATTAGCAGTGCAAGCTATGCATGTGGATTGCATTTGGGATGTGAACTCCATCAAAAAATTTGAAAGGGAGCAGCTGTTGGGGAAAGGTACAATGAATAAAGTGAGAGGTAATTAAAATGTGGATATTTTTAATAAATATAAATTTATCGTTTTGTTGTGTATATGATCATACTAATTTAATATTTATTCTTTCATCATTTATTATTAATATTTACCATGGTTATAACTAATATTTAATATTGGTGAATTGTGATTTTGTGATCGATGAGTTGCTCAAGATTGGGATGAACTACATTTATGCATTGCAAATAATCTGGACTGGATGAAGGTATGGATTGATAGATGTAAAGAACGTCATGGCAGTAGGTTATCATGGAAAGAATTGTCTCAATTGGTTAGAGAAGATCGTCGTAATGGAGATTTCGATGTTACACAGAGGGAAATAGATTTAGCATATTGTTTGAAAGATGGAAAGGCAAGCAAATTCACCCATTTTATTCAGTTATTTTATATTATATTAATGTGACTCTAGGTGTGTTTCTTTCATATTATACTTTAAAAATTATATAAATTTGTTTATTATTAATTGACAATGCATCTTTTATATGTCTGACATATTGCAATTGAAACACCACAAGGCTATGTGGTGCAATGGTCGTAAATTTCGTATCAAATAGTTGGATGAAACCAGAAGAACTTTAGATAGTGGGATAACTGCAGTATTCCAAGTCACTAATGTTTCCTCTATGAGTGACATACATCCTCGAGAATCTGAAAATAGATACTATGGGTTTTTGAATGATATAATTGAGTGTGACTTTAATTCCTTCAAATTAGTTTCGTTCGATGTCAAATGTTATAGGTTATGAATGCATGAACATGATGAGGAAAGAACCGTTATTCAACACGCCAACAGATTTCCGATGATTAAAACAATGGTGTTTGAAAAAACAAACAACCGCTGTGTTTTTCCAAGTCAACGTGAACAAGTATTTTACTCAAAGGTTCCAGGTAAGAGGGATTGGTCATTTGTTGTTAGATATGATCCAAGAGCAAGGTCAGTAAAGTATATTGTAGATGAGGAAGATGATATTGAAGAAGAAGATGATGTATAGCTAGAGAAAGAAGAATATGGGTCGACAGATGAAGAAGACGGAGAAGACGAACCGGGCATAGGAGACAACGTGCCAGTTCTTGATGATGATATCGATGAAGATATGCTTGAAAATGACATTGATGATGATGATGATGATATCATCAATCCTTTCAACAATGTTTCTGAACTAGATGTTGATACAAATATTGAGTTGGATGATCAAGAAGAAGATACAGAAGAAGGATGATACAAATGTTGCGTTGGTCGATGAGGTACGTAACTAGATATTTTAATTTGTATGAATTATTATTCTCTTTAAATAATTTTTAATTGTGTGGGTTAATTACATGTTTTTAAGTTTTATTTCATTTTTGTTCTGGTAGTTTCTATGCATGATTAATATGTTGCTTTTGTTTGTTATCTATTTTATATATTGGGTATTGGAGAATTGAGAGCGATGTGAGGGGGGGGAGGGGCCATATGAGCTTTCACCTTCACGTGGTTGGTCTTGTTTAGTAGAGAATAAATTATTCTCGAAACCAAGAGAAGTTCATTCATTCATATTTATACTCAAATATCACTACAAACCCACTCTATATATAATCTCATCTCATCCTCACTTCGTTTTAATTTTCTAATTGATATACGAGGGTATTGTTTTTCATTTATATTGTGTTCACTATTTTGTGATGTGGTAGAATCAAAATAACACTACAAATCCTAGACCTCCATACAACCTGATCATGGATGCCATTGATTTGGAAATTTTGTTTCTTTCCAACATCATTATATTCACTATAGATTGTTTAGAGGACAATTCCTTTGCACAAAAAAATTTAAACCTCATATAGGTTGGCTAAAAAAACCATCATTTTTGCAACACTACTCATATATACATAAATATAGTTTCCAAGAAACCAAAAAGTGACTTTCCCCTCAGGCTTCTAAGATCGACTTGTTATGGGAAGCTTGTTTGACATAACTACAACAAACCTGGCCCTCTTGTTGATTAACATGTTGAAAAATTGGTTCAATGAAGCTCACTCTCCCTTTGTTGATCAATTATCTGGGTTATTTCTCTTCTTGTGGATGCAACTAAGACCCCCTATGTCTCATATTTTAATAACATAGGCCACTCCTATGATGTAACAATTTTTCAACATGTTAATCAACCTAGCCAAATGCACGAAGAGCCATAACAAAATGTACGAAGAGTCGTAACGAAAATGACTACACAAGGGAGCACTAGGAAAAAAGACGAGCTGCAAGATGGAGAAGAACCAATTTTGGCTTCGAGGTAGATATTTTAATACGGCATGGCCAAGTTTGGGCGACCAAGGGAAATGCAAGGCGAGTTGGCAAGAGGGGTGCCCAAATGCAACACAAGGCAAGTAGGCAAGATGGGCACCCAAACGCATGAAGAGATGTAACGAAAACAACCACATAAGGGAGCACTAGGAAAAAAGACGAGTCGGATGACGGATAAGAATCAATTTTGGCTTGGAGGTAGCTTTTTTAATACGGCATGGCTAAGGTTGGGTGACCAAGAGATTTTTTAATACAGCCTTGTAGTTTCATCCTTGCGACCATGCTCCCCCCGGAACCCAAAAACTTTGATTTATTAGAAGGTGTTGGCGGAGTCCTTAGAGAAACATTAGAGAAACATCCATCGATCCTTGGTCAACATCATTTATGGTTGAGACTAGGATGATATCTAATCATCTTTGAGCCCCCAACTTTTGTTCTTGATTAATGAAAACATCCTTGGCAAATGCTTTCGCAGTGGTTCGTCTTTCATAAATCCAAGAATTTCACCTCTCACAATGAAATACGAAGGCCCTCGATAGTCCATATTAATCATTACTCTGGTCCCGAAGGCCAACACAATAGGACCAGACTCCTATCGTGTCATTCCATGCTAATGTATTCAGAGCATAAGATTGATTTGAGCACTCTAAGTTTTTCAAAGTAACAACATTGGAACCGTGACCCAACTAATTAAGGCCAGGAGCACGCCGCTGACAAAAGGGACGGAAGGGCAGGTGCACACCGAGTAGGCAAACCAACCTTTACGACCCAAGATCCAACTACGAGCTTTTTAACTGCAACAACTTAAATATACAATATTGGAGATGGAATTACCGCAGTTGTTGGCACCAAACTTTCCCTCTAATGGATCCTCATTAAGGGATTTAGATTGTACTCATTACTATGGTTATTCGAGTAGTAGGGTACCATCAAAGAAACTATAATTGATTTAATGAGCCATCTGCAGTTTCACAGTCTTAATTAGTTCATACTTAGACATGCCACAAACCTTAATGCATAGACAATGCATGGCCCAAACAAGGTGGAAACATCCCCAAAACCTCCATCCCCTTTTTCCATACGAGATGCAAGGGAAAAACCAATGACTCCACACAAAATAAAGCCACATTAATAATAAGCCTCAAAGCCAATGTAGCTGAAGGGGACATGCACGTTAAAGGAATGTACACCCATAAGATTTAACCCCAAAAGGAGTCATTCCTCACATTTCTCGACAAAAAAGTGAGCACGGGAAAAGACTTCAGGAGGGTAAATGTTCCCAACCCAAAAAACTTTTTCGTTGCATGCGCTCTTGAATGTATGCATCTCCTTCAACAATGCCAACATGGAAAGAGTACAAGCAAAACAAATTGGCACCCTAGAGTGCCAATCAATGAAAAGGAAAAGCCCTCTCGGAGAGCCACAACAATCCCTCAAACTCCACATACATAGAATGGAAATGGGTTTTGCTTACAAGTGCCTCCCACAACAAGCATTGCCAACATTACTGTTCATGTGTTACTAAGCAGAGACAACAAAAAACTGGATGTCGACCACCCTACAAATGACCCAAGGCCAATCTTCAGAAAGACCCAACAACCAACTTGTTTCTCGCACCACCTTTTGCACGAATGGAAAACCTCCACCGTCAACAAATAAAACAAAATACATCACATTGGCTTCATCGAGCCAACAACACAACTAGAATGGACAAACAAAAACCACAAGAAATCGCATCATCCACAAAGGATCTCAACGAATCAAAGCCAACCTATATATACTAGATCCCGCAGCCATCCGAAGAGCCCACAACACAACTCATGTGTTACCAAGAATTTTCCCAAGGAATACAAATGCAAAGACCTGTAAGGGAGCCACAATGATCACCCAAACTCCACGATGAGTGGAGAAGAGTGCTCTTTCAAAGCACCTCCCAAGATGAGTTTTCACTACACTTACCACCCATGTGCTACCGAGTGACATGATAACAAGCCAAGAACCGACCAACCCTGCAAATGGTCCTAGGCCAATCTTTGAGTGGACCCGATAGGAAGCTCCTTTTTATCACCACATCACGCATGGTCCTAGGGAGGTTACAAGAATCTAGGGAGGTTACAACCAATCCCCTTTTTTCCTCAACCAATACATTTGACCAAAAATTGATGTCCAAGCATGAATCTACCTCAAAATCACTATAATTGACTCATTTACATCCAATTACATCATTACCACATCAAAAAGTAACATTTTACATCATAGATGTTGAATCTGGCAAAGATCAATATTCCAACACAATGGGAGATTGTGCTGAGTAGAGTAGTTGTGAAGTGTGAATGTGCTATCTTCTAGTTTTAAGGTCACTTGTACTTGTTTATCGACGTTATTACATGTCCTTGCAGTACTAGATGTGGGAAAGTGTGTGTCAAATGAATTTTAAAAGGAACAACGAAAAGACATTGTAATAGGACTAGACATGGACAATGGTAATGACCTTTCATGAATGGGGCCAAGGTTGAAATTTTCACAAAATGTTTCTATATGCAATGAAATTTGACATGGATAGAATAATTGCATGCCTTAATGATATGGGAGGGTTTCCAGAATCAAATATGACACACACCCACTTGTTTCCATCATAAATTCATCATGTAAAACATAAACCCTATTTTTCTTTCAAAGTACACAAACTGGGTGACACAAGTTCATTGTCTTAACAATTCACTTCTATCCCAGAGAATTTTTATGTTTTGAAAACACAATAAAATCACACTCTTTACTCTTATTCATGCTAAGAATGGATGTCAAGGGACTATTTATAATTAAATGTGCAAACCACCAGTTTCCGTCTTCTTCAATCTTTGTTGGGTGGAGCTTATTTTCTCCAATAATTGCATCCCAAACTGGACCTTTGTCTTTCATAGCCTTCTCCAAAATATATTGTATAATATATATTAATTTAATATAATATAATGAAATAACAAAAAAAATGTTATAGCAATCATAAAATGAAGAAAAAAATACATAAGTCCGTGATCAGGTCATGTGAAGTTATTCTAGTCGACCACTAGTCGAAACAAAACCCTATCCCACGTGCATGTGCAGATCATATTGGGGCCGGATTCCTAAGACAAGAAGCAAATAGTGTGAGCTCGCTAATGAGGAGGCCCACCTGAAAAAAAACCCTGGTCACTTGCACATATTGAAGCTGGCCACCTAAGACAAGGAGGGGACAGTGTGAGCCCACTATCGAGGAGGCCCATCTGAAACAAAACCCTAGCTGTGTGCAAATATTGGAGTCAGTTTCTTGAGATAAGGAGGGGACAGTGTGAGCCCACTAGAATTGAATCCGGTCACCTAAGATAAGGAGTGGATAGTGTGATCCCACTAGCATTGGAGTCATTCATCTAAGACAAGGAGTGGACAGTATGAGCCCACTAGCATTGGAGTCGGTCGCCTGAGACAAGGAGGGGACACTGTGAGGGGACAGTGTGATCCCACTGGAGATAAATACATCCATGATCTACTATTGGAGATAAATACAGAGGAGATACACTCAAGGGACAAGCATTTCCATGAAAATGGTAAGCACCTATGCAATTTAATTTTTGTAGGGTTATTTTTTATGTCAATATGGACGTTCATTTATGCCTGGGATTGAACCCATGACTTCATCATGGATATTGTGGAAAAAACCCCATGCTCTTTAGAAAACCCCCATGTTCTTTAAATTCTTGTAATTGTTGGTGATGTTGTGTTGTTTTTGTTTCTTTATTGTTAGTTTCATTGGTGTAGATTATTAATAGTAGAAATAACTAGTTGTGGCTTTCATAAACATAAAAGAATAAAAACAACAATAATATTTAAAACACCGATACAAATTCTTGTAAGATGAATTGTGATGATCCATGCATTGGGATACTTAGGTCAAATTACATGGCATACCTAAATCCATTATGACTAATCATGATCCCACCTTCACCAACAATTTTTATCAAGAGTTTTTTTTTTTCTTCAAGGTACCTAATTGAATATTAGCATTATCACCCCCAAACCAATGGCCGCTAGATTGAAGCACTCAACAAATGTTTGAAAGATTATTTATATTATTCTTATTTAGAATAGAAATCCCAATGGATCCAGTGGTTACCCCTAGCCAAATGGTGGTACAATGCTACCTATCATGGTATTACTAAAATGACCCCCTTCAAGGAATTCTATGTACAACCACCCATGTCAATGATCTTGTACTTGTCGATCCTCTCTAAGGTTCAAGAGGTGGATAACAACTTGACATCCCACGTTTGTGAATATTGTTGTCGCAATTGCGATGTTGTGGAAACTAGGTTTCCCCCTCCAACGGTCACCTTAGTATGTTGACCAAGTCAAAATACTAATGGTCACTCCATAACTTTATCATTACAACAACTAGAAAATAAGAACTTAACCCTAATAGCAAAGATGGAGGGAGTAAGTGCAAGTTTGAAAAAAATGTCATTTTAGAGAGATTTATCACTAGAGTAGATAAATTTATGGAGGAGATGCTATCTTATAGACCCCCATCAACAAACACCATCAACGAGGAAGAAACCCAATAAGCATACAAAGAAACTCTTGCATTCAAACCATTGCCACATGATGCAAACATAAATTGACACATGGGATGGGATAGACAACAATTGTTGCACACATGTGGTTTGTGCAAATTGGTTGGTATTTTAGAAGTAAAAATCACTGTGGATATGACCATAATAAAGAAACACCTTTGACATAATAAAAGTTATAATGATCGATCCAAGTAAAAATCCATTAAAAATTGGAAATTATAGAAGAAGGGTTAGACAAAAATAATATGTGTGGCCCTTTATTTCAATCAACGAAAGGTGTATGGGGCTAAATATGATCTCTTTTGAACTTGTTCATTATTATTGAATCCCTTTGAATACTTACCTATACAAGGAGACTCATGCCCATTCATGAACTTGCGCCCATTCAAAGAAACTATTTTTATGCTCGCGCCCATTCACAAGCAGAGATAGAGAGCTCGAGCTCGTGGTTAGAAATAGCTCGTGGAGGGCACAGGGAGAGAGCTCACTACCTGCAATGTTAGAGAGAGCTCACGAAGGGCACCAGGAGAGATCTCACAAGATACAGGCTTAGAGAGAGCTCGCAGAGGACACCGAGAGAGAGAGCTCACGAAGGGCACCGACCAGGAGAGAGAGCTCACGAAGAGAATGGTAAGTTGTTGAAAATACTTCTCTGTATTCTCATAAAATTCCTTAGGGTGATCAGTGATGTCTTGATCTTGTAATTCATTGTGAATGTGGAGGATAATAGTGGCGTCCATGTTGACCATTCCCAACTTCCATAGAGATCCCATTTGATATTGAACTAGTGAAAAGGGTCCTTGAGTCTATGCCATCCAAAGCTTATCCTCTTAAAGAAAAATTTATAACCCTAATATTATGATGGTTAAATTTATAACCACAAGGGAGGATTCCTTGGTGACCTCAAGGGATCGAATAACAAGTTTGATAGCCAATCCTACTGCCTCCTATCTTAATCACCTGTTAGTTGGTCTAGGTCTAGGATTTGTAAGGTGATTGTTGTCATCAAATTGTCCAAAAACTCTTAGGGTAAAGTTACATGAGAAAAATTCCCAACATAATAGGATACTAGAAAGAGCAACACTATGGTAATCATTATGAGCTTACTGTGATACTAATAGGATACTAGTAATGAACTAGTGTTACATCTTGATTGACTGACTGTTTCTGTCATTAATGGTTTTATAGGACGTAAAAGAAAATAGGTATTTGTTAGATCAATCTTCAATGAGTGAGGGAAGTTCAGGTAGAATAGAGGAAAGTGAGACATCTAGTAGGTCTAACAGGCAGAGATCAACTAGAGGTGAGAAGATCAGAAGAAAATTCCATAAACACATGGATTTTTTTCTTTGGAAAGGGGGATCATGTTCTTATGATCATGAGAGCATAGACGACATCGATGTGCCCTTGAGGTACAAACATATAGTGAAACAATGGGTACCCAAGGATCTTCTTGAAATAAACATTGATTTTTGTGTAAACGAAAGGATATACCGGATTGATCCATCGTCATTACATGGTTTGGGGATATTTTCCATGGATGGCATAAAGGTCTGTTACGACGGATTAACTGAATTGATGGAGTACATCGGACCCTGTTATATCTACAAAGATTGGATACGAATAGTCCAATATACAAAAAATATGCGAAGATATGGCTTGGCTGCAAATTATATACAGCTAAAAACCAATGATCAAAATAAAGGAGCAACTATCTACATTGACGGAAGGCCAAAAGAAACAGAGAATATTGCAGGGTTTATAAACAGTACATGACCCGCGACCACAAATAAGCGATCCAATTGTGTATTTGAGGGGCGTGAAGGAAACCGTGTATTCGTATGTGCAATAAAATCAATAGCAGTAGGGGAAGAGATATTGATTGATTACAATTTGAATCGAATAGATAAAGATGTTGCTATTATGGGGGCGGTACGTATACTAATTTACCCAACCTGTAAGTAATGACTCTCATATTTTATTATTTTCATTATGTTCTATTTTTGTTATCAACATTTGAATTTCTCATAAATTTGAATTTATTTCTCATGATAATGATCACGGTTCTAATTTTACTGTAATGTGGTAGGATGATCGTGGTAAATCAATAGCGGCCTCAGAAAAGATAAATGAACAACAATTTTTGAATTACATTGAATGTGCATTTCATTTATGTGGTGATCAATTATATTATTTGTTTACATAATTGAATTATCATTTATTTTGTCGAATATGTAGTCAGTGGGACATGATGTTGATGATGATTCGCTCGTCGTAAGGGATTTGTATGAATCCCCCGACCCTATGATTTTAATAAGGAAAATGATCAATAAAGGAAACAAGGAACTAGCTCACTTGTTAAATATTCTAGATCAAACTCCTAAGGTCAAAGAAAGGATCAGAGAAGTTATGACAAGGATTAAGACATATAAGGTAATAACCATAATTTCAAGTTGTTTTATTTTTATTTCATAAGATCAATTATGAAATCTTGATTTTAAACGTTTACATTATCTAAACGAAAAAATGTTTTCTTTCTTATATAGAAATTTTTGGATCCTGTTGACACTGACATGCATGGTATTGGTAGTAGCGGATTAGCCAACTCTTCTACTCCTCCGAACATCTCCTTCGAAAACAAGAAGCACACTCCTACTACACAAAGGGGGGATCATTCAAACAACACCCAACATAGCTCAGAAGGATGGCCAGTTAAAGCTATCAGGTGTGCCAGGGAAGGAACTGGTGCTAGGAGAATTGTCTTTGGGGAGGACGTAGCAATGGACAAGGTTTTGGATCTATCAGAAAAAGTAGTGGTGGGTAGGGTCAGAGGGAAAAAACTGGGCATGGCTTATCTCAAAAGTTGGGTACATAACTACAAGCTACCAGAGATCTCCAAGATGCTCCATATCAGACTACTTACCAGAGGGTGGTTCGATTTTGTTTTCTCTTCCATGGCTGATGTAGATTGGGTTCTTAAGAAGGTTTGGAGCATTGAAGCTACCCTGAACCTCCTCAAATGGTGGACACCTACCTTTGATGCGAAGCATGAGTGGGTCGATGAGGAACCCATTTGGGTTAGACTCTCGGGCCTCCTGATGCAATACTGGAATACACATTGATTTGAGGCAATTGGAAATCTTCTGGGAAGTTACCTTGAGGCGGATATGTCCTTTGCAGTCACTGGTCTTATGACAGTGGCTCGCATACTGGTCCTGATCAATCCGCGGAAGGTTTTATATCAGAATCTTCTCATAGAATCGACTGTTGTGGATTTTTTACAAACCCTGGACTATGAGGGAATCCCATCTAGGTGTCATAGATGCCATGTCTATGGGCACGATGTGGAAAATTGTCCAATATCCTTCAAGGGAAAAGACCGAATGGAAAGAGGGACAAGAAGTGGAGCCACAACAGGGCGTAGGGGACTTCAAAAGACAGGTTCTGTAGAACATTGGAGATAATCAATCGGGGAGTCAGGGTTCAGACAGAGGGTGCCATCAGGGTTCGAGGCAGGAAGTGCCTTCGATTGTCAGTCCTCTCTCCTCACCTTCCCTGGATCATCTCCTCTGACGAGAATATGAATTAACGGGTATGTCAATCTTAGTTGCTTCTTATACTACTTTGGAGTCTTTCGTCCCACTTGTTTTTTCTGAGTCTTCTTCTTTTACTTTGGGTGGGAATTCTCTATCCTATGCCAGTCTAGCCTCCCTACACTGCCCCTTCTCCTCCTCCTCGTCGATCTTCGCACCTTTGTTGGTCACAAACTCCTTAAACTTGGGGGAGTTAGAATCTACTTCACTGACTGGGCTCTTGACCTCCACTAAACTACCTTATACACCAGGTATAAACACCCCTCCCTCTACAACTATCATCCCCTCCCCTACTTCCCTGGAAACTTTGCTTCCTACTAATCCCCCTTTACCCTAAACACTCCCTCGGCCTCTATTGACTCCTCTTCTGAAGATAACAGAGTCCATTACCAACTTAGGAGCAGATCATTGATCAAAGAGGATCCCTTGGAGAGTGGTTCTCCCATGACCTTGGGAAGGGGACTGGGGTCACTACCTCAGACAAAATCGGTGGGAAAAGGTAGGGGTCGTAAATCACATTTATATCTGGCACAAGATTGGGCTAGAATTGATCTGGCTTCAGGCAAACAATCTTTGATTGAATGGGCACTTAGAGAAAAGCCACCCTAGGATGAAGTTACCTCATGAAAATCCTCTCCTTCAACTGTCGGGGGTTGGCGAACCCCAATAAAAAATCGTCCTTACGAAGATTGGTTGAACAGTGCTCGCCAGATGTCATTCTACTACAAGAAACTCTAGGGGACAACTTAGCGGTGGTTAAGATCTTGGAATCCTTACCCCCCGGGTTGGATGTTCATAGCGGTAGATTCTCGAGGACGCTCGGGGGTTTTGGCCACTCTAGTTCGACAATGGGTAGCTTTTGGGGGAGGAGAATCAGACCATCATCCATTATTTTTCAAATTTGGGACCTCCTCTACAAGGCCGACTAGCCCCTTCAAATTATTCGAGGGATGGCTAACAGATCCAACCTTTCTAGAACTAGTAAATGACTTATGGGTGAAAATACCAGAACACTCCCAGACCCCAGTAGCTTTGCATTTTGTTGAAAACCTAAAATGCCTCAAACAAGCAACTAAGAAGTGGGCCAAAATAAAATAACAAAAGGATGAACAAAATCTGCGGAATATTGAATTGAAACTAATAGAACTACAATATGGCTGGTTAGGGATATCATAGCTAGGAAACAAAATACCTCCTATATGGCTTGGAGAAACGTCACAGGGTCATCCTGGAAGAAAGAGAAGCACAGTGGAGGCTAAAGAGCCAGGCCTTATGGCTAACCTGCAGAGATGAAAACACAAAATACTTTCAGGCCTTTGCCAAAGGCCACAAGATGGCCAACACCATTTGGAGCCTATGAAATCAGAGGGGGAAGGAAATAACAAAGTACAACGAATTAGCCGACTTGGGCATTAATCATTTTAAGACACTTTACAAAGCCCAGGAGGAGTCCTCTATTGCAGAAATTATAAAAGTTGCCCAAATTTTCCCCAGAATTGTTAAAGAGGATGCAGTTGGACACTTAATGAGCCTAGTTACTAAAAAAGAGCTGATATAAGTCCTACACACTTTCCAAAAAGGGAAGAGCCCTTGCCTAGATGGGTGGCCAATGGAATTCTACTTAGGATTCTTTGATGTTTGGGGACCTGACCTACTACGAGTAATCGAAGAATCAAGGGTAAAGGGTCATATACACAATCATATCGATGCTACTTTCATAGCACTAATACCTAAGACAGACAAACTGACCTCTTCAAATATTTTCGGCCTATCTCCCTTTGCAATTGTTTGTACAAGATTATCTCCAAGGTTATTAGTAGAAGACTGGAAGTAATCTTCTCAAAACACATCTCGAGGGAACAATTCAGCTTTCTTGAAGGAAGACAA
This sequence comes from Picea mariana, assembly GCA_032191745.1. NCBI lineage: Eukaryota > Viridiplantae > Streptophyta > Pinopsida > Pinales > Pinaceae > Picea > Picea mariana. Next base: position 89,298 of record JASDQU010103387.1, on the reverse strand, counting down.
ATTCATGAGGCAATCAGAGTAGCACAAGAAGGTCTACACAACATCAAACTAAAGAAGATGAGAGAAGTAGTGATAAAACTAGATCTATCCAAATCCTTCGATAGGGTGAATTGGTTATACATCAGAATGATTCTGATACATCTGGGCCTTAGACTATATTTTTTCAACTGGATAATGGCATGCTTAAACTCAGTCTCCTTTTCCATTTTACTCAATGGTTCAGCCACAAACTTTTTTCAAGCAAAGAGGGGAATTCAACAAGGTTGCCCGCTATCTCCCCTACTCTTTCTACTTGTAGCAGAAAGCATAAGCCATTTTTCGACTGAGGAAAAGGTGGGAGGACATTTCTTTGGTATCAAAATCTCAAATGGGTTGGCCATTACCCATCTACTCTTTGTGGATGACATACTAATATTCTGTGATGGCTTGAAGAGGGATGCATACATATTAATGGAGGGGCTCACACTCTTCAAATTAGCAACGAGTATGATCATTAATGCTCAAAAGTCAAATATACTCTTCTCTCAGATTGAGGATGAGGACATACGACATTATTTAGATCTTCTCCCCTTCCAAACACACACTCTGGAAGAAGGCCTCAAATACCTTGGTTTCCACTTAAAGCCAAACGATTATAGGAAGAATGACTTGACGTGGCTTCTGGCAAAGATGGAAAAATGACTAAAAGTTTGGAGCAATAAATGGTTATCAAGGGCAGGAAGACTGGTATTAATAAAGACAGTTTTGGAAGCAATCCCAGTATATTGGATGTCCCTCTCATGGATCCCAAAAGGAATACTAGAAAAATCAAGAAGAATGTCCTCATATCCGTGGAGGGGGAAATTCGAAAACAGAGTGTTTCCCTAGGTACGCTGGGAGAGAATTGTGAAACCAAAGGCCTTGGGTGGTTGGGGATTAAAAAACATTTTTCTCTTCTCAAAATCCTTGGCAGCCAAATCAATTTGGTGACGAATATCGACAACAAGTTTGTGGACCAAAGTGACTCAACAAAAGTATGTGGCACCACTCTCTATTCTAGAATGGATTAGGAGCCATGGATCCAAAACAATAGGGATCTCAGTAATGTGGAAGGTGGTTCAACAGGCCTTTGATCTGGTTGGGAACTCACTCACCTAGCAAGTAGGCTCTGGAAACTCACTTAGAATCGGATGAGACCCTTGGGCAAGCTATTTGAGGGAACACCTTCTCTCAGATGACCTTTGAACAACATTTGAAAGGGGGGGCTATTTCCACCAGGCACAAACATTTGACCCCCTCCATACAACTTTGTGGAAACAAGGTTGGAAATCAGGGAGAATTTTGGAACTCAATGAACCTCAAACTATAATTTAGAACCGATATATCCTTGCCCTAAGGAAGGCAAACATACGCTTATCTGAATGATAGAATGAACTCATTTGGGATGGGGACCCGAGAGGCACATATACTCCCAAAGAAGGCTATGTTCAACTCAGCATATCACCGACACAACAAGAAGAGAAATGGTGGTGGAAGAGACTGTGGAAGCTAAAAATCCCAGCCAAAGGTAAACTCTTGGTATGGTCCATTCTAGAAAACAAAGATCCCAGCTGGGATACCCTACAGAAGAAACAATTCCACGGGCCGATTTGGTGCTCTCTCTGTCAATTGTAGGAAGAAACGGTAGACCATTTATTTATGCATTGCCCATTCTCCATATCAGTCTGGATGGAAGCCTCCACCTTAAATCCTGATGTTGGAAGTTGGCAAGCAGCCACCTTTGAAGCAGCTTTAAAGGATTGGATAAAAATGACAACCTCAAAACACTTAAAAGCTATGCCAATACTAGCAGCCTGGGGAATCTGGATCACCCAAAACAACACAATTTTCTGGGACGTCCCACAGTCTTCACTAAGGGTGGCCACAATTTCCTTAAGCATTTTAGATCATCTAAATTTAGGACAATCCACAGGACATGGCACGAGTTGAGCTCCCCAGGAGGAACAAATTGATAAAGAGAAACCTTGGGATTTTTTTGATGGCACGGCCTCGGGTGACCAACTTCATTTTGGGGGGGGAGGTTGCCTATATCTAACAGAATGAAATTTTTTCCACCTCAGATCTGGGCTAGGGCCCAGTACAAATAACTATGCTGAGATACAAGCCTTAAAACTACTACTCCTTTTTGTAGCAGAAAAGGGTGTATCCACGCTTCAAGTCTTCGGGGACTCTTTGATCATCATCAAGTGGGAAACTCAAGGACAAATTTGTCACATAAATAGAATCATACCTTACCTGACAGAAGTATTGAGGACCATTTCTACTTTTGACGCTTTCTCTCTCTCTCTCTCACATTTACAGGGAAAGGAACTACATGGTTGATCAACTATCCAAAGAAGCATCGCAGCTAGATTTTGGGAGGTGGCATATCACAGAACACACAGAGGACGACAATTTTGATTATCATAGGCCTTTCTAGGAAGAACAACCATGAACATTCACAATTGATAGATACGTTTGGACACTTTAATCAGGAACACAATGTGTATAACTGAAAATATTATTTTTTGAAACTCACTATTTTTGTATATCTGGACAGATTAGGGTTGGTTTCCCACTCAGAGTTCAGTTTTATTTGTAATGGAGAAACACAGAAATGTAAGAGACAATATACAAACAATATATATCTTGGCTATCCTTATAGCAAGTATATATCTACAAATCTAATTTTATATCTTTTAAAATAAAATTATGACTTTTTTCCTTGGAAAAAAAAAATTCATTCTCATCAATGATAGTTTGTCTTAGAAGGAACTCAAAATTATAGGAAGAATTACTCCAGGCAGAAATCAACAATTAAACATCTTCAGACCCTCTAGTCTGTCACTAGTTCCTTGCCTGGAGTTGTTTGTTTGCTTCATAGGTCTTGATATTGATATTGTATTTTCTTTTTAAATACCTACAACATAGTCACTATTGCGACGTCTTGGACTGTCGCTCCCATAGCAACCACGTCGGAGCTTATACCTCGTCATGTCACTCTTGCCACGTCCCAGATGTCTCTCTTTCCACCTCCAAGAGTGTCACTCCCATAGCAACCACGTCTAATTTGGTACCTCTTACCGTCGCTCTTGCCACCTCCAAGACGTCTCTCTTGCCACATCCAAGAGTGTCGCTCCCATAGAAACCACATCGGAGCTGATACCTCTTCCCGTCGGTCTTACCACCTCAATGACGTCGGTATTGCCACCTCCAAAATGTCGCTCTTGCCATCTTCAATACATCTCTCTTGCCACCTCCAAACTGTCTCTCTTGCCACCTCCGAGACGTCTCTTTTTCCACCTTCAAGACGTCTCTCTTGCCACCTTTAAAACGTCGCTCTTGCCACCCAAGGGATGTCTCTCTTGCCACCTTCAGGACGTCTCTCTTGCCACATCCAAGACGTCGGTCTTACGAAGTCTATATGGGGGTTGAACAATCGAATTTGGGATGACACATGTCCACATGAAACGTCACAATCAAGATGAAATCTATGTCGTCAGAAAAGTGACGTCTTGTGAAACGACGTTTGAGGGGGGTCTGATGTTTGTCATTTTCCCGACAATATAAAGTGGAAATTGCATCGAACGCACCATCAGAATTTGACCCAAATGCACTAGTGTTCCCTTCTTCATCCAAGCAAGTAAATGCCTTCTTATGATAGTCTAGGATAGCATGGTGTTGGTCCAAGGAATGCATACCAATTATATAGTCATAGGAACCTAAATATAGAATGTTCAAGTCTACCTTGGTGCTCAGTCCATTCATGTCCACCGGGCATGCCATAACCATCTCATTAATTTTTCTTTTAGCTCATGTAGGCAGCTGAACCAACCAAGATTTTTCCATGCTTGTTTCTTGGAAATTTCCATCTTTTCGCCATCTTAGGATATATATAACTTTGACTATCCCTTGAATCACTTAAAATAACAATGGTTTGGTTGTTGAGATTACCTTCCACTTTCATCATATGTGATGCAGGAGCATTGTTGGCAAGCGCACAGAGGCAGGACCACTCAATACGTGAGAGTTCTTCCAAAAATTCAACGTTGACAGTTGTAGACGATTTCGAAATCCACCTTCACTCAGTGTCAGAATTTACCTTTGGAGGCACGCTTGAACCAGTGCCGAATTTTACCCTTTGAGACAAGTTTTGAAATCGTAAACAGAGCAAGAGTTTCCACTACGGCTCTGGAATGCGACTGCACTAAGATAGCGTAGGATGAATTTTAGAGTAGACAAGTAGCCAAGGGAAACCCTAGGAATATTTTTGAGTTAATTAGAAGTTTGTACGCCCAGTTGGAGAGAGCTGTAATATAGAGAGGAATTAGCTGTAAGAGAGAACTGCGAGTTAGCAGGAGATCTCAGTTTTTTTTGAGTTACTGTAATTTTGAATTTATTATGTAGCCATTGGGCACTTATGAATATAACAGAAGGAAAATTGATCCAAATGTATGGTGTGTGGATTGTGTGTGTTTTCATGTCATTTCTGTTTTCATGAACAAGTGGATGGAACTGTGAGTTTTTCCAGTTTCAATTGTTTCTCTTCATTGGAAGCTCTGCAAGGTGTGCATCGAGCTAGAGAAGAACGTAAGGAAATCAGGAGGAATTTCTCAGCGAGAAATACTGTGGATCTGAGTTATCGAAATCCCTCAGATGCAAGGAGTGCACGGGAAATCGAAGTCTGAATCGGACAAAGCTCAGGAGGAACAACACTTCGGAAAGTGTTATCGAGATCCAGGAACTCATTCCCTAGAAGAAGCGAATACCGAGTCTTCGAAGACTTACAAAATCTTATAAGTCTGAAGCGAGTAAAATCTTAGGAGGAAGAACTTCGTCGAGCGTTGGATCGCAGTGGAGAATCCTGCGGACCATCTGATTTGAGGTAGGAGCACAGGCTTTAACCCTGCGTAGATCCAAGAGGGGAGATCTCAAAGATCTGAATGAACGGTGGAGAGTCCTCAAGGAGAAACCCTGAAACCCTGCAAATCGTTGGATAAGGTGGATCTGCAAGGAGGTTAGTGGCAAGGGCTTCTTGACATCCAAAGCTTAGGAGGAATAGTGACCATCGATCTCAGATAGATCTAGATCGTCGGTCCATTTTGTGAACTCGGGTATCGCAAGTTGGGAGGCAAAGTTCTTTGCGCTTCAAACCCCCAAGTCGCGAGATCATGATTCGACTTGAACCGTCGATCACAGGGAGATCTGGACCATTGGTCCACCTCACAATTTTGGGTATCGTGAGCTGGGAGGTGGATTTCTTTACGCTTCAAACCCTCGATTCGCGAGATCGTGATTCGACCTGAATTGTCGATCACAAGAAGATCTGGACCATTGGCCCACATCACGATCTCGAGTATTGCAAGTTGGAAGGACAGAGGTCCTTGTCTCCCAAACCCTGAATCGCGAAATAGTGAAATAGCGAGGCCGGACATGGACCATAGATCCTAGGGATTATTTTGAGCCATTGATCAAACGTCAAGACATTTCAGCATTTCAGCAACTAGGGATTCCCGAATCGCGATTCACGAAAGGTAGGAAGGATAAGGGTGTGGTCATGGCTCTTAGCCGTGTACTATGGGATCTCACGCTTGGCGCTTGGAAAAGTCAACTGAGCATTTGTGGGGGGACCTGTGTGTTCATTCGAAGGGTTCCAGTTTGGAACCAAAAGAGCCATTTCGGCTTTGGAACCAGAAGATCCTAACCAGGAGATCGTGCAGCCCTTAAGAGGGATAGGGGGTCTGCATTAGGTGGTATCAGAGCATAAGTTTTTCGTCTTTTGACTTCAAGTGAAGGAGGAAAAAAAGGAGACAGAGAACTTGGAGTTGTACTCTGTGTGCGACAAATAGTCGACATAATGCCGCCAAGAAGACGAGAGCTGCCTTTAGCCAACCGTGCTGTAGAGAGGGAGATGTGAGAGCTTTGCACCCGATTGGAAACAATGGAAGCAACATAGAGAAGAGCACCTGACATTGGGGATGTCAGTGACGTAGAAAGTGAAGAGGTTGAGGTTGAAGAAGCTGCAGGAGAGGATGTTGCAGAAGAATGTTTGTTGAGAGAAATTGCCAGATTGGGAGGCAGAGCTAAGATAGAGGTCCCCATGTACGAGGGAAATCTAGATACTGAAGAACTGTTGGACTGGATAAGTTCCATGGACAAACACTTTGACTATGAAGATGTCGATGAGGAGAAGAAGGTGAAGCAGGCAGTCACCAGGCTAAAAGGGCATGCAGCACTATGGTGGGACGAACTGCAGGCTGAGAGGAGAAGTAAAGGCAAACAAATGATAAAGAGTTGGAACAGGATGGTAGCCAAACTGAAGGCTAAGTTCATACCCAAAGACTACCAAATCAATCTATTCAGGAAGCTACAGAACCTGAGACAGAAAGGGATGACAGTCAAGGAGTACATCGAGGAGTTCTACCGATTGAACATCAGAACTGGACAAAGGGAGAGAGACGAAGAAAGAGTCGCCAGATATATAAATGGCTTGAGATATGAAATCCAGGATGAGCTTAGCATGATGTCAGTGAGGACTGTGGAAGATGCTTATCAGTTTGCGCTGAAGGCAGAGGAGAAGTTGGATAGAAAACAAAACCAGCGAGGAAGAGGTAAAGGCTCGGTCCCAAGAAAAAGCAATGGATTTAACCATGACAGAGCAAACCAGTCTAAGGACGAGGCTGAGAAACCACACAATCACTCAGAACAAGGAGGAACTTCACGAGGAAGACAAAATGGTAGAAGAAACTCTTCTATAGGAAGAGGCCGAGGGGGAGTAAGGTGATATAACAGTGGAAAGATAGGGCACATGTCTTGGGAGTGTCCCGAGAAGAAGAAGGAAGGAGGAGAAGCTCACATTTTAGAATCACGGCGAAGAGATGTTGAAGCAGAAGGAGCAGAGGATGGAGCATCCCTGATGTTGAGAAAAGTTCTCTTAAAACCAGAGGCAGAAATTGAGAAGCCAGTGTAGAGAAACAATCTCTTCAGAACAGCTTGCAAGACTAAGAACAAAGTATGCAAGGTGATCATTGACAGTGGGAGTATTGACAACCTAGTATCCACAGAGATGGTGGAGAAATTGGAGCTAAAGACAACTGCACATCCAATGCCATACAGAGTCTCATGGCTGCAAAAAGGACACCAGGTAATGATCACTAAACAATGTCTAGTTGAAATTAAAATAGGAGGATATAAATATGAAATCCCATGTGATGTAATCCCCATGAACGTGTTCCAAATTTTGTTGGGAAGACCATGGAAGTTTGACAAAAATTTCATTCACGATGGAAGGAAGAATACATATACATTGGAGAAGAATGGTAGGATGCATATGTTGTTGCCAATGGAGGAGAAGAGAGCGAAAGAGGAAGCCAGCACAAGCATACTTCTCATGAGTGGGAAGGAACTCCTAAAAGAAGTCAAGGAAGAACAGGAGATGCAGTTCATTGTGGTGAGGAAGCCCAGAGTCATCCTTACGAGTACATCAATGGATGATTTGCCTGAAGAAGTTCAGGAGCTGCTGGATAATTTTGTTGATATAGTGGTGGATGAGCTGCCAAACTCATTTCCACCCATCAGGAGTATCAGTCATCATATCGAATTGATACCAGGAGCAAGCCTACTGAACAAGGCAGTGTACAGATTAACACCTCGAGAAAATGAGGAGGTGAAGAACCAAGTCCAAGAATTGTTGGACAAGGGTTTGGTCAGAGAAAGTTTGAGCCCATGCGCAGTACCGACTGTGTTGAGCCCAAAGAAAGATGGAGGATGGAGAATGTGCACATACTCGAGAGCCATCAACGAGATCACCATCAGGTACAGATTTCCCTTACCAAGGATGGATGATTTAATGGATTTCTTAAGTGGAGCAAATTTCTTTTCTAAGATAGATCTGAAAAGTGGATATCACTAGATTAGAATGAGAGAAGGTGATGAATGGAAAATAGACTTTAAGACAAACGAAGGTCTATGCGAGTGGTTGGTTATGCCATTTGTCTTAACAAATGCCCCCGAGTACTTTTATGAGGTTGATGAATGAAATTCTGAAAGATTTCATTGGCAAGTTCATGGTTGTATATCTGGATGATATAATGATCTTTAGCAGGACTAAGGAGGAGAATTTGAGGCACCTAACGCTAGTAATGAGGAGGCTACAGCAGGAGAAGCTACTGATCAATTTGAAGAAGTCCTCTTTTATGAAGACATAACTCATTTATTTGGGTTTCATGATCTCTTTGAATGAACTGAAGATGGATCCAGAGAAGGTGAAAGAGATCAAAGAATGGTCATCACCAATAAGCATGTTCGAGGTAAGGAGCTTCCATGGATTAGCGAACTTCTATAGGAAGTTCATTAGAGACTTCAGTGGGATTTGTGCACCCATGATGGATACAGTAAATAAGTGACACAAGTCTTTTAAATGGACAGAGGAGGCTGAAAAGAGCTTCAATATATTAAAGGAGAAGATGACGGAACGACCAATTCTGGTCTTGCCGAATTTTGGGAAGACATTTCAGGTAAGGTGTGACGCAAGTGGAGTTGCAATAGGAGCAGTTCTGAGTCAAGACAATCGACCTGTTGCCTATTTCAGTGAGAATTCGAATGAGACTCAGAGGAAATACTCCACATATGACAAGGAGTTATATGCCATAATTCAAGCATTGAAGAAATGGAGGCATTATCTTGTCCCGCAAGAGTTTGTCTTGTACAGTGATAACCAAGCTTTACAATTCATAACCCAACAAGAAAAATTGAATCAGAGGCATGCAAAATGGGTTGAATTTATGCAAAATTTTACTTTTGTCATAAAACATATTGTTGGGAATTCTAACAAAGTTGCTGATGCGTTAAGCAGGAGATGTTTAATTATGCAAGAATTCCATGTGGAGACCTTGGGGTTTGAACACCTTAAGGATATATATTGTGATGATACAGATTTCAAGGAGGCCTATGAAGCATGTACAAGCCCTGTACTGAGAGATAGAAGTCAGTGGACAGAGTATATGGTTCAGGAAGGACTGTTGTTCAGAGGAAATCAATTGTGCATACCAAGATGCTCAATGAGGGACAATCTTCTGAAGGAGAAGCATAGTGGAGAATTGGTTGGACATTTCGGCCATGATAAAACATTTGCACAGTTAAGAAGTTCATACTATTGGCCAGGTATGAGAATAGAAGTGATAAAGTTTGTGAACAGATGTAGAATCTGCCAACATGCAAAGGGGAAAAGACAGAACACTGGATTGTATCAACCGTTTCCAATACTAGAGAGGCCTTGGGATGCAATAAGCATGGATTTTGTGTTGGGATTGCCGAGAACACAAAGAGGATTTGATTCCATATTTGTAGTGGTGGATAGATTTTCAAATATGGCACATTTCATCCCATGCCAGAAGACTAGTGACGCAATGAATGATGCAAATCTGTTTTTCAAAGAAGTTGTGAGACTTCATGGTCTACCCAGGAGCGTTGTCTCAGACAAAGACACAAAATTTGTTGGTCACTTTTGGAGGAAGTTGTGGAAGAAGATGGGGACGAATTTGTCCTTCAGCTCAGCTTATCACCCTCAAACAGATGGGTAGACTGAAGTGGTAAATAGAAGTTTGGGGAATTTATTAAGGAGTCTAGTTACTGAACACCATAACCAGTGGGATCAGATTCTGCCACAAGAAGAATTTGCATACAATGAATCACCAAACAGGAGCACTGGAAGGAGTCCATTCCAAATACTCTATGGAATGCAATCCAGGGGAGTGTCTGAGTTGAGAGACTTGGAACAGGGTGAGATCAGAAGCGCTGGAGCAGAGGATTTTGCTGCTGAAATATAGAAACTCCATAGTCGGATCAAAGAACAATTACAGAGTTCTAACCAGAAATACAAGCACAGAGTTGATCAGCATCGCAGGGAACTTCAATTTGAAGTAGGAGATCAGGTTTTAGCACATCTCAGGAAGGAAAGGTTCCCTAGGGGAACATATAACAAATTGAAGATGAAGAAGATAGGACCCTGTAAGATCTTGAGAAAGTTTGATGCAAACGCCTATGAGATTGAGCTGCCAGATGGTGTGGGCATTTCACCCATATTCAATGTCTTAGACCTGTATCCTTACAAGAAAGATGACACAAAAGGATCAGAAGATCAAGGAAAGATTCAGTGGGAGAAGCAGATGCTTGTGGCAGAGCAGCTACAGATGGAGAAAATTTTGGATCAGAGGATTGGCAAGAAGACCAGGAGGAATACTTATTTTGAGTATCTGGTCAAATTGAAGGGATGCCCAATCGAAGATGCAAGTTGGGAAAATGAAGCTATTATCTAGAAGCAGGGAAATTCAGTAGAAGAGCTCATGGACAGGAGTCCATGAATTTTTGTCAAGGGGAGTATGATGCAAGAGCATCATTGGCAAGCACATAGAGGCAAGACCACTCAACACGTGAGAGTTCTTCTAGAAATTCAACATTGACAGTTGCAAACAATTTCAAAATCTGCCTTCACTCAGTGCCGGAATTTACCTTTGGAGGCATGCTTGAACCAGTGCCGAATTTTACCCTTTGAGGCAAGTTTTGAAATCGTAAACAGAGCAGGAGTTTCCACTACGGCTCTAGAATGTGACTGCACTAAGAGAGCATAGGATGAATTTTAGAGTAGGCAAGTAGCCAGGGGAAACCCTAGGAATCTTTTTGACTTAAGTAGAAGTTTGTACGCCCAATTGGAGAGAGTTGTAATACAGAGAGAAATTAGTTGTAAGAGAGAACTGCGAGTTAGTAGGAGATCTCAGTTTTTTTTTAGTTACTGTAATTTTGAATGTATTAGGTAGCCATTGGGCACTTGTGAATATAATAGAAGGAAAATTGATCCAAATGTATGGTGTGTGGACTATGTGTGTTTTCCTGTCATTTCTATTTTCGTGAACAAGTGGATGGAACTGTGATTTTTTTCAGTTTCAATTGTTTCTCTTCATTGGAAGCTCTACAAGGTGTGCATTGAGCCAGAGAGAAACGTAAAGAAATCAAGAGGAATTTCTCAGCGAGAAATACCATGGATCTGAGTTATCGAAATCCCTCATACGCAAGGAGTGCGCAGGAAATTGAAGTCTAAACCAGACAAAGCTCAGGAGGAACAACACTTTGGAAAGTGTTATCGAGATCCAGGAACTCATTCCCTGGAAGAAGCGAAGATCGAGTCTTCGAAGACTTAGAAATTCTTCTAAGTCTGAAGCGAGTAAAAGCTCAGGAGGAAGAACACTGTCGAGCGTTGGATCATGGTGGAGAATTTCGCGCACTATCCAATTTGAGGTAGGAGCGCGAGATTTAACCCTACATAGATCCAGGAGGGGAGATCTCAAAGATATGAATGGACGGTGGAGAATCCTCGAGGAGAAGCGTCAAAACCTCGCAAGTTGTTGGATAAGGTGGAGCTGCGAGGAGGTTAGCGGCAAGGGCTTCTTGATGTCCAAAGCTCAGGAGGAATAGTGACCATCGATCTCAGATAGATCTAGACCGTCGATCCATTTCATGAACTCGGGTATCGCGAGATGAGAGGCGGAGTTCTTTGTGCTTCAAACCCATGAGTCGCGAGATCGCGATTCGACTTGAACCGTTGATCACAGGCAGATCTGGATCGTTGGTCCACCTCGCGATTTCGGGTATCGCAAGCTGGGAGGTGAATTTCTTTGCGCTTCAAACCCCCAAGTCGTGAGATCGCGATTCGACCTGAACCGTCGATCACAAGCAGATCTGGACCGTTGGCCCACATCGCGATCTCAGGTATCACAAGTTGGAAGGACAGAGGTCCTTGTCTCCCAAACCCCAAATCGCAAAATAGCGAAATAGCGAGGCCGGATGTGGACCATAGATCCCATGGATTATTGTGAGTCATTGATCGAACGTCAATACATTTCAGCATTTCGGCAACTAGGGATTCCCGAATCGCGATTCACAAAAGGCAGGAAGGATAAGGGTGTGGTCATGGCTCTTGGTCGTGTACTGTGGGAGCTCATGCTTGGCGCTTGGAAAAGTCAACTAAGCATTTGTGGGGGGACCTGTGTGTTTTTTCAAAGGGTTCCATTTTGGAACCAAAAGAGACATTTCAGCTCCGGAACCAGAAGATCCTGACCGGGAGGTCACGTAGCCCTTAAGAGGATAGGGGGTCTGCATCAATATGTGACTGAAACTCATCTTGCTTGTTTTCCAAGGCTGCATAGATCCTAGGTACACTTCTGCCCATGTCCTCCATTGTTTTAGCTTGTTGTACACTATGAATAGTCCTCACTTTTTCACCCTTATGAGGACAATCTCTAAACATATGATCTCCCCCACAACCCCAACATTTAATAGATGGTTGTCTTGGTCTTTTCCCCCATATCTCAACCATTATGGGTTCAATAATGCATCATAATTATTTCTTCTGATTTGATTGAAAATTAACTATCCAGATCATTTTCTGAGTGAATAATTATATTCTACTATCCAATATCTTTCTAATGCCTTCTTCCATGCTCAATTCTGAGTTTTGAGCATAAATTTATGATTGAAGATTGTCCTTTCTGTGAGATTAATCCTTGTACAGGTGATCTTCTTCGAAAGCTAAATTAGCTCTTGAATATTATGTTAAATCCTCTCTTAAAGTTCACAGGCTCTTGTAATTTCTCTCCAATGCAGGTCTCTACAAATAAGAAACCTGTGGGATCCTTTTCAAAGCCCCTTTCTATATTTAAAATAAAAAAAAATCCAGGCACTAGCACCCTTTTATTTTGGCCAAAATCTCATATGACCATGGGCTATGACTCAACACTTAGCTGAAAAGTGCTTATCTAGAGATTCAGGACTTTGGGGATCTGGAACTTCAGGCTTTAAAGGTTTATTTTTCAACACATCCTAATTTCCTCGAATGTTGAATTGGAGAACTTTCGAACAGATGCTTCTTTGGCATTTTGGGGCACTAGTGCTTCAGATCTTCGGGCTTCAGAGGTTCTACCTACACCATACCACATTTCCTTCGAACGCTGAATTGGCGAACTTCCGAACAAATGCTTCTTCGGAGCTTCGAGACTCTGGTGGTTTGGAGCTTCGGGCATCAGAGGATTTTTCAACAAAACCCAAAATTTCCTCTAAACGCCGAATTTCTGAAATTCCAGGGTCTCATTAGCAACTACGCACTAGGGGGTGCTATGTGGAAAAAATATGGAGATGACACGTGGCCCCATCGACGGGTGGCACATGTCAATTACCAATTGGAACAAAAGGTCTCTAAAAAGCATGAATTAGGATGACACGTGGCATGCATAAAGTGGGTCCATGTCACCCTAGGTGACTTCAGCATGCCACATCACTCCGGCGCTCTGGGACTTCGGGACTCCAAGCTTTGGATGATTTCACACCAACACACTTTAAAACACCTGAATGTGGAATTTTTTAACATACACTATCTGGAGCTTCGAAACTTCGGAACTTCGGGCTTCAGATAAATTCCAAACATAACACTATAAAACTCTTGAATGTCAAACTTCTGAATGGGTGAAGGACGAAGATCCCCAGTTGACGCTCTCCCTTCAATGGACAGTCGGGATTGACTCCGTGCTTCGAGGCATCGGGAATTTTTACACAAAAACACTTTTCAACAATGATCTCTTGGATTTTCAAACTTCCAGACACTTGATAATCCACTGACACGTGTCCTCAATGACGAACGGCCAGGATCTTCTTTGGAGTTCGGGACTTTGGGATATTTTCCACCTGATAACACAAGGACTCGTTTCTCCTGGAGTGTCGAACCTTCGAACTTCCATGAGATCTATGGCTCACACTCACTCACACGTAGATCTAATGGTTGGGATATGATCTTCTGCACAATGCTTCACCTCCTGGTCTATGCTTGATCCAATGGCCCAGATATGTCCTTGGCCAAATCCAATGGCCCAGATATGTCCTTGGCCAAATCCAATGGCCAAGTACTCCTCCCAGTAATATTTCATTTTATAATAAAAAAAAATTTAAGGTCTTAGCTTACCTACCTTCCACTATAAGGTCCATAAATATTGAGAATTGATAAAGAGTAGCACGAGCTATTTAATAATACTTTTATATAACAATTTATTATATATAATATAAACAAATGATTTAATTTTTTTTTGAAATTATTTAATTATCAAAAAATATTTATTAAAAAATATTAAAAACTATTTCAAACCAATCTTTTAATTTATAACCAATCAATTATAAACAAAAATAATAATCGAAATTAAATATATGATACAACCCTCTTAAACTATTTTACATAACATTAATGTCCAAGAAAAGGTAAATTTTCCTTTAAAAAAATATACAAAAAAGTGCAACAAAGACACCAATAAGAACATAATTTTCATCTTATGCATGTGGTGCACGTGTATCAAAACGCATCAGCTATACAACACATATGCAACATTATATTATGAGGAATCAATATGCTTAAATCAAAGTGAAGCATTGTTGTGCGCATACCAAAGTTAAATGTTTACCTCTTTGTAAAGCATCGATATGCTCATACAGTTTGAGTGGGCCTAATGGTTAAGAACATGTGTTTCCTCCTAAGAGGTCACATGCTCAAATTCAGAGGGGGTAAAGTACGTACAACTTCATAAACTTTAACTAAGGGAATCCTTTGTCCCACTAACAAGGAGGTCTCATACACGAGGTCTCATACACCAATTTGGTGTTTGGCTTGGTTGTGACCTTAAAAATAGATTATTATTATTATTACTACTAAAGTTAAAAAAACCATTTATCTCTCTTTTTAATTGTTGAGTGTCTCATGCACGCACATTGCTCATTGAGTATGATTACATCATTATATCAAAAAACTAGTTTTACCATTATATCAAAAAACTAGTTTTACCATGGGAAAGTAAAGTATAGATATCAATTTAAGTTCTTTGAATTGTTGATATATATTAGTCATGGAACATTGTTGTATAATTTTATTAAAAACACCAATTTTCCCACCATTTAATTTTAAATACTTATTATTCATGAAACCTCAATGCACTTCATTAATTCTTCAAATTTAAATGGATATTCTCCAATTCAATTTTTTCAAATATTTAAAACTTACATTTAAAAAATATACATATTTCTCTTTTAATATTAATTTAAAAATTGTTTTTAATAATATATACAATTATATATAAACTTTACAAACAATAAAAAAAATGGTTTTAATAATATATAAAATTATAACCCGGATGGGGTGCCACCTGGAGAAAGTGTGCGCACAGTTGGCACAGGGTAGCCGGGGGAGTTATTAACCCCGGTCACCAGTCCCCAAGCATTCACTCCTACATGGCTCACACCATGAGAGCCTTTATGGTAATGTGCCTAGCCAAGCACTCAAGCGAGCGAACCAGCCAGGCATGACGCACTAGGCAGATGCAGAGGTCGCCTCACACATCAATGGAGATGGTAGGGGTCACTTCACCCTTCAATGGCATTCAGAGAGGCAAACAACTCTTAACTTGGGAGCCCTTCTCATTTTTTCTTCCCATCTGGTGCACCCTCCTGGTTAGGCTCCTCGACTCCCACTACAATTTTCAGGTTTCTTCGTGTTGTAGTGTTCCCCCTGATTAGCTCGACTCCTTCCCTGTCCAAGGCCTCTTAGTCTCCCTCCCTCACCCGCTGCACCACCCCCTCGCCTCCATCTCTCCCATCCCCCACCATCACCTCCCCTCCAACATGCCTCAGGAGCGCGGTAAATCAAAGAGAGGTGTCCGCAATCACAACAACCTCTCTAGAAAAACCAGGCTCACCCCCTCACAAAGGGTGTTCATTTCCCATTTCGCTAGCCTAAGACACTCCACCAAGAGACTAACCTTGGCTCTCCCCCATGGAACCTCTCCGGTAAAATTGGAAGCGGAAGCCTCCACTGCCCATTACCCCCCGACCCTCCAGCTGCTTTGCAAAGTCAAAGAGGAGGCGCCACCTTTGGCATGCACACCACTTCCCACCAACCTCCTAGATCCTCCCATTATTAAACCAGGTGATCCATATTATGGGGATGGCAGCTTCCAAGTAGAGGAGGAGATCCCTCCCTTAGCCACAACCCCAGAAGACGACATCGCAGAGGAAAAAGTGGCAGATGACCAGGCTCAACACTTCGGCAATCATCTCGTGGAGGAGCACCTCAACATACTCTCCAAAATTAGACAGAGGCAGGCAGACCAAGAGCACTCTCAGCGAATTCTCAGCCAAAGGATGGACATCCTTTTTGAGGCGCTCTCGGATGCACCGACGCATGCCAAGTGCCCGACATGCAACCAACGATTCATCCCAGCTTACAACATCCATGGTCAACCTGGCACAGCCGCAGATTAAAGTTACCAGGTTCAGTTTTTTGTTCAATACTAGTTGCAACCTCATTGGTCTAGCGAGCTACAACGGTCTTGTTTTCTTTTTTCTACTATATTTTCATAGTCTCTGCCATGATAGCTCAGCTTATGTCTTGCCTGAGACGAAAGCGACAATATCCAGTCAGTCTTTTTGCTCACGCAGTTTCACTACGATTTTTATGTCAATTGTAATTTGGGTGAGAAAGCACAAGCGAACATGGCAAGGCTTGAAAATTGGTAGACCAACTATGTTGGTTTCCCTTTATGGCGACACAGGTGAATGAAACTTGTCTTTGTACAATTTTTTGGTTGATATTAATATAAGACTCTTTTTATTCACAAATATATATATATATATATATATATATATATATATATAT
>JASDQU010103387.1:17118-72250 GCA_032191745.1 Picea mariana | reverse complement strand
AGAGAATACATATCTAAACCCAAACCCATCTAATTAAAATTTAGATTACACACCAAATTGTTACATTAAAAATATATACATTTCTTTCAAAATTACATTTAAAATATAATTAATCAAAAAATTGTTTTTAATAATATATAAAAATTATACATAAACTTTTTAAATAATACATATGTGAACCCCACACTACAATACACACTAAATCCATCCAGTAGGCTTGGAGATTCGAATTTGCATTTATTTATCTATAACATCCCGCTTTTGAGAGCACATGCTATTGACTTATTCTTTGAGGAGCATGCAAGTGATCCTCTAATGTCCCCTCCCTTACGACTAGGAATAACAAAGTACAATAGGTATTTTTTTTTAAAGCATTAGATAATTAACGTCAACACATAATTCATAGCAACACACAATCAAACGACATCATAATTAAAAGCATTACAAATGACATGTCATCAAAATAAATGACGACACAAAGCCAACACATTAGTCATAAATAACAACGACACATGTTCAACGCATAAACATAAATAGTGACACAATTCAACACATCGCAGTCAACCGAAGAAAAATATAAATAATGATCAACCAGAAACTAAATATCAAAATAACTACCCGCCCAACCTATCCTGCATGGTTAGGACCTCCAAGAAACAAGCAACGCTCAAGCCCAGGATTCATCCAATTGATTTTGACCACTTAAGGTCTAAGGGTTGGCGATTGTTTTGAGGAACAAGGAGGTGTCTAATTCCATTAATCAATCACAACTCAAAACTCCAGTCTAGATATCAGCTATACATCAACAACGATTTATGGTGCAAAAGTAATCTAGTTCTAAATCAACAATGCATCAACGATATTAACTGGCGAAATAGTAATCTAGTTATTAAATCCATCATGCATCAACAATTTAATGGTGCAATTGTAATGGTTGTTAAATCAATCATACATTAACAATATTTTAATGGCACAAGAGGATCAAATTACTCAATCAATCATATGCCAACTTTATCTTCATGGTGTAAGAGTAAACAATTCGTAATCAATCATATATCAACATTGGTTCTTAATTTAAAGCTTGAAATCACACGTAATGAATCTTGTTAATAATAACATCTAAAAAATAACGTTGCATCATTCTAGGCTATTCTAAAACTTTTAACTTAGTGATGCAACACCGTAAACAAGTATCACAAGCATCTATTATTCATGGACGTGCAAGATAATCTACCTTATTGATTCAACTTCAAGCAATAATTGAGAGCATGGTCATGTAAGGAAATGAACATGAGATAATAACACCACGAGAGCATAAGTCTAACCATGGTAACAAATAGAGATTTATTCTAATCATCAACAAAAATTGCCAAGGTCAGAATTGTTAAGGTCAAGCTTCAATATAATCAGTGAGATACATAACCATAATGTAATGATAATTTCCTGAAGACCTTTACATTAAAAAGATACTCAATTTCAATTTATTCATTCCGCAAATTATTATATAGTCCTCTAAATTTGTTATCATCGATTGTAACAAGATCATAATGCAGCAGTAAAATCATCCATGATACAATCTAACAACATTATATAATTGATCCATTACATGTCAATGTACTCATCCATCCTTCACTTTCGACACTTCCTCTTATTCATCATAAGAACACAAGATTCAATATTCCTTATCATATCGTAGTGAATCACTATATCATAAAAATAGTAATAGATTTAGTGTAACAATACACCAGATGGCCTCATCAAAATAAAAAAAGACTTATTATAGTGGTGTGTGCAATTCAACTTAACAACTATAGTAAAGATGTGAGAATATTAGCAAGAATACTTAACCAATCCTTAAATTCATACTCATTATTAAATCAATATTTCTCAAGTTAAATAGAGAGGAAAGAAAAGGGGTACATCTCACCAGCTACTTGGTGTTGCATGAGTATAAACGATCGTAACAAGGATACCAACCAATATAACTATTTCAATACTTTTTCTTTTAAATAGAAGTCTCGAGCATAACTAGATTACAATCTTATGATATATACATAAGGAAGTCCTTCTTTTAAGTACTGACGTAGGCTCTCATTTCATTAGAGTAAGGGTTAATAATGTAACGTTTCTTCCTTTAATTAAATATTCTCATAATATTTCCATAAGCAGCATAAGTAGATCTTTAGAAACCAAGGATCGTTCTCACTAGTTAAGGTATTCTCTAGAAGGAATTAGAGGGAGTTTTAAATTCTATAAAAATTAGTCTTAAAGGAAACTTAAGTGCACCAAATCTTTGCTTCACCGTAAGCGTTGGGATTCAACTAGAGGTAAGAAGATCAAAAGAAAATTCCATAAACGCATGGATTTTTTTCTTTGGAAAGGGGGATCATGTTCTTATGATCATGAGAGCATAGACGACATCGAGGTGCCCTTGAGGTACAAACATATAGTGAAACAATGGGTACCCAAGGATCTTCCTGAAATAAACACTGATTTTTGTGTAAATGAAAGGATATACCGGATTGCTCCATCGTCATTACATGGTTTGGGGATATTTTCCATGGATGGCATAAAGGTATGTTACGACGGATTAAATGAATTGATGGAGCACATTGGACCCTGTTATATCTACAAAGATTGGATACGAATAGTCCAATATACAAAAAATATGTGAAGATATGGCTTGGCTGCAAATTATATACAGCTAAAAAACAATGATCAAAATAAAGAAGCAACTATCTACATTGACGGAAGTCCAAAAACAATGGGGAATATTGTAGGTTTTATAAATAGTACATGACCCGCGACCACAAATAAGTGACCCAATTGCGTATTTGAGGGGCGTGAAGGAATCCATGTATTCGTATGTGCAATAAAATCAATAGCTTCAGGGGAAGAGATATTGATTGATTACAATTTGAATCGAATAGATAAAGATGTTCCTATTATGGGGGCGGTACGTATACTAATTTACCCAACCTGTAAGCAATGACTCTCATACTTTATGATTTTCATTATGTTCTATTTTTGTTATCAACATTTGAATTTCTCATAAATTTGAATTTATTTCTCATGATAATGATCACGGTTCTAATTTTACTGTAATGTGGCAAGATGATCGTGGTAAATCAATAGCGGCCTCATAAAAGGTAAATAAACAACAATTTTTGAATTGCATTTAATGTGCATCTCATTTCTGTGGCGATCAATTATTTTATTGATCCTCATTATAGATGAGTCAATGCAAATCCTTTTTTTCAAGATTGGTCAAGCTTCAGTCGATCTTTGAGCTATATTATATATGGAATTATGCCATTTGGAAAGATCGATTTTGTTCATTTCGACCAACTCCAAGCTGCTCTTATATATGTGATTACGCTTTGACTTTCTTGGGTCTATATATTGCTCAAGGTTGTGTCATTCTCATTCTTTACGTTATGCCTTACATTTAGGTAAGTGAACTATATTTCTTCCCCTCAAAGCATGAGCTCAAGACCTTTCCCTCCCTTCTCAATAAGGGAAGGATACTACTTTCTTCTCGCCTATCTTCTTCCCTAACCAACCCCTTATAACTTCACTAAGGGTGGACCTTCCATATCTTCCTGAACTATAACGAAGGGTTTACCTTTCAATAATATCTTCCCAAACTCTAGAGAATTATTTGAGCTTGATTGTAAACGAAATTCTCCAGCCCGGCATCGTTATGTTATGAAAATAATACAGCGACCCTGAAATTCTTCGGCCCAACATCTGTAGAGTATATTATCTCACCCGAAACTCTTTTTTATGTTATTAATTCCTCGCATTAGGGAAAGAACTACCCAAACATCTATATTTGATTCCTTTCATGTTGGTACCGGATGTGTGCAATTCTCTCCTGACTCACCAAGCTATCGGTCAAAGTATGTATGTTCCCCAGCACGAGTAAATCAATGCATTTCAATTCTTGGGTATCCTTCATAAGCATTTCAGATTTTTGATGGGGTGAGATCCAGAGATGACAATTGAATAGACCTACCTAACCCGTATGTGTCTATACTAGCGCTAAAAGCAAAAGAATCAATGCGAACTATAGGTGGATATGTGTACTTAACCGTAGGAGGGGAAGGAGCTAGATACCCCATCTTGAATCATATGTGTTTATAGTTTTAGGGGGAATTGATAAATCAATCCAATTCGAATTGCACCAGCTCGGAAGTAATGGGTTTGGGGAGTGCCAATTCCTCCCGTTGGTGCTTGGGCTAGGCTAAGCAGAAATAATAACTTGGTTGAGTCGAACCCAACTTCGATAGGGAGCTGTGCAGTTCAATAGGGAGTTGTGAATAATCGACGTCCCTGCTAGTTAATTTCACTAGTGAAATGGGTGTAGACCTTCCATATTCCACCCACCCTATAGTCATCTTAGGAATCATCGATTGAAGTGGATCACTGCGATAGATACAGTGAGTCTCCGGGCGACAGATAGAGTTGTTTCCTGGCTCGATAAGGTAGGTTCACGAGCAGAGAAAACCCATACTTATTCCAGTTCCCAACCTTCGTAGACATTCTAGGGCATTCTAACTCCACCTTCATAGACATTCTAGGGCGTCCTAACTCCACCTTCATAGAACCTAACCTTCGGAGGCATTAGCAAGCCACTTCAACTTTTCTCTCTGCTCGGAACCTTCTTTTCTTTACAGAACTAACCTCCCATGTGTATCAAGTTTGTTATTCTCATGTCACACTTCCTCCCAACACCTTATTCAGAAGGATAGAAAAAAGAAGGTTTTTTATTTGACAGAGCAAGCCATAGTTAGTGAACTACTTCCCAAACCCAACTAGGGGTTTGGGATGCCCACCCCACTCAGACCAGAGAGGAATAATTTACAAATGTGGGTAGGAGTGGGAGTATTGAAATAGAGATGGGTGAGTCAGGGCTACATCCCACTCTCACCACCCTACTTTGAACCCGGGTGCGTACGGTGGGAATTGTTGACATACTCTCGCCTTGGGAGGAAAGAATCCCGTCCACTAAGAAATAAGTAGATCCTGTCACCTATTAATGAAGGGTTAGGGGAGATGAAATATTCCTACCCCAATCTCATATCTAAATATAACTGCTTACATCTCATATAAAGGCTATGTACATCCTGCTCCTAGGGACAATTCATGTATCATTCTATGCATGGGAATCATTGATTGAAGTAATGACTACACCCCGCTAACACACCTCTCGTGTTTAGATTTGTCCTCTGATGGCGCAGTCATTGCTAACACAATCTAGCTTTGTCTTCATATGGCTTTTGATTATGTTGCTTATGGAATGGAATCATGCTTTTGCCTTCTAATGCTGCTTACTCAATGCTGCTTACGGAGGCCTGATCGACAAAGAAATGAATCTACTATACAGAAAAACAATTAGCAGATAATGCTTACTTGATTGGCAAAAGAAATGAATATACTCAATTTCATCAGGCTAAGGCAGGTTAATGGTTGCTTGTTCACAAAGGAAAGGCGAAGGCGGTTACTCATCAATTGAAGGTCCTAGGCCTGGGTTTTCTCCCTCATCAATAAAGGTTCCACCCTTCCCATAGGGTTATAAAACTAGCCCCACAGAAGAATTGTGTTTCTATAGATGCTTCCTTCAGTCCATAGGTTCTTCTGCATCTACAATTGCCAAGCCAATAAATAGAGATTAGACGCTGCCAGAAAGAGAGGTAGGTTATTTCATATAGTAGGCTGGGCAGAATAGGCCAACGTCAGGAATAGGGTGAGGTTCTTTGGCAATAGAATATCTTTAATGGCGGCTTGGTGCGAGAAAAGAAATATGCTTGGTAAGCCACCCAAACTCCCCTTATCCCACCCCTCCTTCCTCTCCAAGAGATGGCTAGACGTCTGGGGTTTCAAATGGATTAGGATTTGAAATAAAATGGGTTTGCTTCCCCAAACCGACCACCCGGGGCCAATCCGAAAATTTGAATTCGGATGCGTCCGAATAGCTACGTATTAACAAATTGTTTCAGGAGATCGACCCATCAAGTGCGGAGTTGTTTTAACATAGTAAATAATAGAATCGTTGAAGAGCTCTATTCGCAGCATAGAGTGATATTATGAAATGGATTAATAATTAGAAGAGTTTTTTACGAATCCTGTTATTTTCCTATATATATATGTTAGATATAGATACATATATAGATAGGGAAATAACATGTGTCATGTATTCTATATAGATATAGATATAGATATGAATATCTATCAAGAGCCCTCTATCTTAAAGCCACCTTTGAATTCGTTTGCTTGCGATATATATATGATTTTTTCAGAGCACGTTGATTGTTGGTCGAGTCATAGATGTCGGTTGAGTGCGATCAATTCTCTCGATCTCCATACTTTAAATAAAGGTCGAATCTTTACAGTGAGATGATCCCCTATCTAGGTCGAGGAGGTTGAATGTCGAGTGTCTTTCCTCTCCCTATCGAAATTCATGCACTCGACCAATACTCCATATGGTTTATGACACGTTGAGTGCGTCAAGACTAAACGCATTCCCTCTACAACCTATATGCACTCGCAATCGAAGAGTTGTGTAGCTCTTAAGAATATCGTTTGGAAGTGAGCAACAACGTTCAATCATGAACCGGTTGAACATCGATTCAGTGGGAGGAGAAGCGGGGAATAGGTTTGGGTCAGCCCGTCCCATTATTCATTTGTGAGAATTCATTGCCTAAATGATATGAAACTAACTCTTTCAAGCGGGCGTCACGAAATGCGGATGAATATCTCTTTGTATTTCCCATCGTTAACCTTTTCTAAACTAGACCTAATATGACTTCCAAGCTTAACCGAATGCTCCTCCCTTCCATGCAAGATCCAACCATCTAGAATCTAGAGCCAAAAGCTCACTTCTATCTTATCACACCCGCTCCTATTCCCTTCCTCAAACCATTATTTCTTTCGCAATTGATTTCATCAAATCCTTCCATAGAGAACAGTTGCCAAGGACATAAAAAAAAGTGGTTCGCGGGTGTACATTCATTTCCTGAGAGAGTCCTTGTTAATAGCTATAGTCTAACTTTTATATACGTGAAAACAAAGAAACCTAATGAATGTCGAGTTTGAATACTCATATTCTTAGTATTAAAGAATGAATTTAATGCAATTTTGTTTGAATGGAATTATTAATCCGAGGAATTTTATTGCCTGCTCGACGATAGTAGAGCAAGGGATTTATCACTCATCCGACCATAGGAAGGATGAGGAATTTATTGCTTGTCCACATCGGGAAAGGGATTTATCTCTCATCTGACTACTTCAAAGGGAGGATGAGGAAATTATTGCTTGCCCACATCGAGCAAGGAAGCGAAAGCAGGCTCTCAAATGTAGGGGAGAGGAATTTATTGCTTGCTCAACGATAATAGAGAAAGAGATTTCTCTCTCATCCGAATACTTCAAAGGGAGGATGAGGAATTTATTGCTTGCTCATTTAAAGTAGAGCAAGGGATTTCTCTCTCATCCAGCTACTTCAAAGGGAGGATGAGGAATTTATTGCTTTCTCGACGATAGAAGAGCAAGGATGCACAAGCAAGCTCTCAAATGTAAGGGAGAGGAAAATCTGCATGTTTCTTATAAACGATGCACTATTCACATGGAATCGATTGGTTTTTATCAGTTCTTCTCTACGATTCATGCACCTTCCTTATATAGTAGAATTGGTATCAAGATAGGGTGGGGGACGGAAAAAGTGGGGCTAAAGTTTATTGTTGCAAGTGAATATAACGAAAAGACCCAGAAATAGCATATAATGGTGTGATGCATTCATTGACACCTTGTGAATTGACCAATTTCGTTGTTCTTCCCATCCTCCATGGGTAAGCACAGGATGATTCATGATCAAGGTGACAAGATTCGAACCTACAACCCTCTGTACCCCAAGCGAATGCACTAACTACAGTGAGTGCATAACCTTGTCTCTCTCTTTCACCCAAAAAGCTACTCCCCAGTCCCAGTTGTGCCATTACCAATCCAAGTGACCATCGCCCAGGTGAGACCTTTTGACAGAGAAGATGAGAAGAGAGGAGAATCACTATGAGATTTGCGTATGACCCCCGCATCACTGTAGTTTTTTCTATCACTTACCAAAGGAAAGAGACACATATTGGTGGATATTAAATCTCCACTTTGGAGCATTCACGTTTGGCTAAGGTATGTCTGTTTAAGTTGTTACTTGCAATAAAAATGTAATTTACACTTGTTTATTTTACTGTATCCGGATGACGATTTCATTTCCATGAGATTTCTTTGCACATGTATTTTTTTACTATAATCATAATCCCTTTGTCGCTTGATTCTTTCAGTAAGAACCCTTGCTATCCATAGTATCCTTTATTTTTGAGTTACTATCTATTTGCACGTGGACAGAATGAGCCCGGACTCAAAACCTTGTCTGCGCTCTTATGTCTCCTACCTGTGTTTTCTTTATTCCTTGATTGCGCTTTTATTTCATTATTTGCTTCTCCACGGAGAAGATCTGGACACAGATTTGTGTTTTTATCCTTTGTTCCTTGATCCTTAAGTTATTAGTTTGTTCCTGAGCAGTCGGCCAGGAGCCGAATCGACTATTTTTCACTTTGGTGTTAAATATTTAGATTCAAATGCCCTGCTTTCCTGTGCATGGATAATAAGTGTAGGATCATTCCTCTGCCCAGCATTTATTTGCAACGAGTTCCTCTGCATTTTCCCTTGAGTGTTAATCTTGGCACCCTCTCTTTTTACTCGAGATTTCATTACGTTTACACCTTGTTTTAACCCTCATTTTACCCAGTGTTTCAACTTCATTGCTCTGCATTCATTGTTTACCATGCTCTGCATATATTTATTGTTGATAGCCCAACGAATTCATTGTTAGGCGTAGCGAAACCACCCTTCAAAGCTCAGAGTTATTAATATCTGTGTTTTCCTTGTGAATGATTAGCTATGTGTTTTCTGTGTTAATGATTATCTCTGCGCTTTCCTTGTGAATGATTATCTCTGTGTTTTCTGTGTGAATGATTATCTCTGCGTTTGAATGATTAATCTCTTAAGGATTAATATACAATTCCTTGGCTCCTTGCAAAAGGGGATAAATCATTTTTCTTCCCAGCGAATCTGGGTGACTCATACCCACCATTTATCTGTTCTCCTTTCCTCAAAAATTAGAGTTTTCAATTACTTGGCGATTTGCCCAGCAAAGGTAGTGCCCCTGGGCGATTTTGTTGGCATATTACACAGCATTCACACCATGATTTTCTTGGCATGTTACACAGCATTCACACCACGATTTTCTTGGCATATTAAACAACATTCACACCATGATTTTCTTGGCATATTACACAGAATTTACACCACAATTTTTTGCACAATTTACCCCGTATTTACCCAACGATATTGATAGATTTATCAATAGATGTATCAATAGACTTGTTAATGGACAATGCCATTGATTGTTGACAGCGAATATGATAGACATCGTTTTTATATGTGAATGACATCGTTGTAATATGTTAATGATTGTGTTTTAATTGTTGTTGTGTATGACATTGATTTTTAATAATAATGAATGAAAAACAACGATCTTGTATATATTTTGACAACGATTTTACTCTTGGACAACCATTTTAAACTGATAGATAAGATGAAGTGGAAGTTCTTTTGTTAATCCAAAAAAAAAACCCTTGTATTCATGTTCTTAATATATTAAATTACCTATTTATGATGGTAGACATTATTTATCTTAACAAAATGTAAGTACTAATTCCTTATACCACTATGATTAAGCTAGCTTTAAAATAACATTCTATTATATAGAGAATTAAAATATAATATCCATGCACATGAATTTTTAGATATTATTCAAATTATTTATGTTTTACATTGTGGGAGACTTCCTTGAAAAAGTGCCTCATAAGAAAACAAGAATTCTTCGGTTGGTTGCGCAATTTAAATATTGAATGATGTCACCTTGCGTCTTGTTGACTTGTCGATTGGGTGCTTGGGTATAGTCTTCTTGTATTTTTTACGGTTAATTTGATCTCGTAGTGCGTTGGATTTTTCTTGGGTTATCGGTCTAGATACGTTATGTTGCACCTTGGTTACTGTCACACCTACCACTTTGTGACAGCATGATTCCTGATGAAGGATCATTGTGTGCCCCGATTAATAGAAGAGAAGGATAATGTAGCCAGAGTCATGTGCTTCCCAATGTGGGTGTTATGTTCGTTGTAATTTATGTTGGTTCTTGAGTTGTAACTCTTGTTTGATCTTATTCCTCACTCGCCGTGAAGGTTCAAGTTACCTGTGTCATTTGATGTTGGTTGCATCTGGTTGATATTGATGTTGTCCCATAGCTTAGTCGTTTTATTTGTCTATTTAATTATCGCATGTTTCATCCAGTTGCATGATGTGCAAGTATGTTGGGTCGTTGTTGTCTGTTGCCTGATTTGCACGTGTTGTGTTCATCATCAAGTTGTGTTGATTAATTGTTGTCATTGTTTCCCTCTAGCTTAAGACACACAAAAAAAAAAACTTTCTTTTGCGTTGTGTTGCATGTAGTCGTAACGACAGGGGACGTTACATATGGTATCAGAGCAGGTTCGACCTGTGACTTGGGATCACTATGGCTTCTGTTGGTTGGATATTTGATTGTAATGTTGCTAATTAAATTGATTTGTATTTGTGCAGGTAATCATGGTTAGAGAACTTCGTGGAGGCAAACAACGGGGTGCTAGGGGAGGAGGTGTGATGCCTATAGTAGAATCCACTCCTGAGGGGTCTAACCCCTAGGGAGACGAACAAGTTGTCAAGAAGGAACAAATAGATGTGGGTGATGTGGTTGGGCTGATGAGTTCCTTTCAGCGGATGTCTAAGGCACTGATCATCCGTTTGGATAGAGTTGAGCCCAGGGCGTCGGCATCCCCTGAGGGTCCACCGCGTGCTCTGGTCGGTACTAGTAGTATTCACTGCAAACTTGAGAAGGTAAAATTTCCTAAGTTCTTTGGTGCCCTGGATGGCGTAGCCATCGAGGCATGGTTGGAGAATAAGGCGATGTGATTTTCACTTCGCGACTATACCTCCAACATGAAGCTTTGCATGGTGGTCTTTCAACTAAAGGGGAGCGCTCTTATATGGTGGAAGATGCTCATGTCGCAATTGAACATGGTTGTCGAAGACATGTCATGGGAATTGTTCGAGGAACGGTTCCGAGAGAGGTATCTTTCAGATGAATTCACTGAGCGTCAGCTCAACGAGTTCAATGCCTTGCGACAGGGTGGTCGTACGGTGCCCGAGTACAAGGCCCATTTTATGGAGTTGCTTATGTATGATCCACATATGAATACCAAGAAACTTAAGGTCAACAGGTTCTTGTTTGGCCTTAATGTCAACATTCATGCAAAGGTTAGGATTTTGATGCCTCAAACCTTGCATGATGTCATCTAGAAGGCCCTCATAGAAGAGGAGGAGCTTATCAGCGAGGTTCATAGCAGGACTCCAGCGAGACCAGCAGGGCAGGTGTCATATGGTGTGCAACAACATCAGACACTAGCTAGACATTCACCAGGATATCGTGGTTTCCAGAGAGGATCCACTTTCACTACACCTCAATGACCAACACCTTAGCAACGAACTCCTTACCAAGGGCCACAGCACCAGAAACAACGTTGACCACAACAACAATAGTTTAGGCATGTTCAACAGAACAGACCAAGGTTCTAGGCCGTGTGGGTCGTCAGCTTCTACTTTGGGTACCAGGAGTACTAGACTGAAGAAAGGGTGTTGGGCATGTGGAAAGCCACATTACCAACGCAACTGTCTAGTGCAAAGGACTAGAGCATCTGGATCAATCAGACCCGCTACTGTGGGAGATTTGGGCAAGGCCCATAAGATCCATGCAATGGTGAATAACTGCTAAGCGGAGCACCAATTGAACATGCTCGAGACGTCAGGTACCGTCCCTAATCAGACCCTTAACATTTTGATAAATCCAGGTGCTACCAAAATTTTTATTTCTGGTGTAGCGCTAAAAAGAATTAAGGTAAGAGCAGTCCAACAGGACAAGTTTAGCTTTGTAGAAATGGCTTCGGGAGCCAAACAAAAGGTTGGAGGGAAGGTTATATGCTATAGCCTTAACCTGGGAGAGTTTGTTACCAGGGTCAACCTGTATGTCACGATCTTAGGATCTTATGACGTCGTGATCGGTATGGATTGGTTGGAATCTCATGAGGCGATACTCAACTGTAAGATGAAACGGTTGGGCTTGGTCAATGATGAGGGACAGAGACACGTCATTGTAGGTCTGAACCAGGGATTTTCCCTGAGGTTCATCTCTTCCTTACAGATATGGAAGAGCATGCACAAGGGATGTAAGCTTGATGTGATCCTTGTGTTAAACAAGAAGGGAGTAGTGGAAAGTCTAGAACACCTTTTGGTGGTGAGAGAGTTTGCAGATGTCTTCCCTGAGGAGTTACCTGGGATGTCTCTTGAGTGGGAATTGGATTTTACAATAGACCTAAAATCGAGGATTGAACCGATAGCAAGAACGCCTTATCGGATTTCTACCACGGAGCTATAGGAGTTGAGAATGCAACTAAAGGAGTTGTTGGACCTAGGACTCATGTGTCCAAGTGTGTCACCATGGGGTGTGCTTGTTATTTTCATACGAAAAAAGGATGGGTCACGGTGACTCTGCATTGACTACCGTCAATTGAAAAAGGCAACGATCAAGAATCAATATTTGTTGTCAAGGATTGATGATATGCTTGATTAGATGAAGGGTGCGACGATGTTTTCAAAGATCAACTTGAGATCAGGGTATCACCAGTTACGTATCAAGTAGGACGACTTCCCTAATACCGCCTTTAAGACAAGGTTTGGACATTATGAGTTTATTGTTTTACCTTTTGGACTGACAAACGCCCTTGGGGTATTTATGAGTTTGATGAATGGGGTGTTCCACGAATACTTGGACAAGTTCGTCCAAGTATTCATTGATGATATTTTGATTTACTCTCGGACGTTGGAGGAGCATGATGAGCACTTGTGCTTGGTACTACATTGTTTACGAGAGAACAAATTGTATGGAAAATTATCTAAATGCTCATTTTATCAATTGAAGATTCACTACTTAGGGCATGTCATCTTCGACGAAGGTATCATTGTAGATCTAGCAAAGGTCAAGGCTATTATGGAATGGCCTACGTCGATGAATGTCCCAGAAGTGCGTAGCTTCATGGATTTAGCGGGATACTATCGATGGTTCGTCGAGGGTTTTTCGAAGATAGCAAATCCGATTACGAAATTGTAGAAGAAGAACAAGAAGTTTGTTTGGACCAAGAAATGTGCAAAGGAATTTCGGATGCTCAAGGATTTGTTGACGACAACACCAATACTAAAGGTCCCTAACATGGACGCGGACTTCTTGGTATGCATTGACGCACCCAAGGAAGGCTTAGGCGGAGTCTTGATGCAAGACGGTCGAGTGATCGCTTACATCTCGAGAAAGTTGAGAAGGCATGAGGAGAACTATGCGACACATGATTTGGAGTTGTTAGCCATTGTATATGCCTTGAGAGTTTGGACACATTACCTAATTGGATGAAAATTCAAACTAAAAATGGACCACTGTGGTATATATCACATCTTTATGCAAAGCGACTTGAACGCGCGACAATAGCGTTGATCGAAATTTATTAGCGAATACAATTTCGAGATTACTTACATAAAGGGAACAGTGAACAGAGTGGCAGATGCATTGAGTCGGAGACCACGCATCTTTCTGGTGATGCCTCTTGAGATGAATCTACATGAAAAAATTCTAACCTTACAGCGCGACGATGACTAGTACAAAGAGGTCAAGGATTTTATCGGACAAAACACAATGATGGTACCAAAATTTGAGGGATTTACGGTGGAAAACGATGGATTATTGAGATTTAAAGGTCAAATTTATGTGCCACCCAACGACGAGTTGAGAAGTTTGATCCTAAACGAGGCTCATAAAGCAGTGTACAGGGCTCATCCTGGAGTCACAAAGATGAGGGCAGACCTTAAACCCTTATTCTTCTGGAAAGGAATGAAGGCAGACATAGTCAACTACGTGGCCAGATGTCTAGAATGTCAATAGCTAAAGGTTGAACATAGACATCTGGTAGGACTACTACAGCCACACGCTATTCCAGAATCGAAATGGGAGGTCATTTCAATGGATTTCATTGTTGGATTGCCACTGACAGCAAGGAGACATGACTCGATTTTTGTGGTAATCGACACTCTAACAAAGAGTGCTCATTTTATTTTTGTGTGTACGATGTATCAGGAACCTGACATAGCTAGAGTTTTAATCAGTTATATTGTGAGGTTGCATGGCATGCCTAAAAGGATTATATCTGATAAAGGATCGATGTTTACAGGGCGATCTTGGACTAGTTTTCAAGAGGCCTTGGGAACCCAACTTAACTTTAGTACCGCGTATCACCCAAAGATAGATGGTCACACCGAACGAACAAACCAAATCTTCGAGGACATGTTGTGTACGTACATTATGGACCAACAGAAGCATTGGGAATAATTCTTGCCACTGGTAGAATTTGCATATAACAACAGTTATCAAAGCACCATTAAGATGGCACCTTTCGAGTTTCTTTACGGGCGACTGTGTCGGACACCTTCGAGTTGGGATTGGCTTGAGGACAGGGTCTTGGTGGGACCAGAAGTGATCCAAGAAATGGAAGATAAAATGCAAACAATAATACAAAAGATCAAGGAAGCGTTGGATCGACAAAAGAGTTATGTCGATGCGCATCGTGTTGATCGAGTCTTCTTGCGGGTGAAACCGCATAAGAGTTCGATCAAGTTTGGAAAGGGTGGTAAACTCTCTACTAGGTTCGTGGGACCTTTCGATATTGTCGAAAGGAAGAGGACTGTGGCCTATTGACTAGCCTTGCCTAATTCTTTGAGGCGTATGCACGATTTTTTTCACGTATATGTTTTGAGACATTATGTTAGTGATCCTACACATGTTATTGACATGAGTACCTTGCAGGTATCTGACGAGGGTGTGCTCATGATAGATCCAATCCACATATTTGATCATTTCATTCGATAGCTACGACGTCGAACAGTGGATTAGGTCAAGGTTCAGTGGGACAAATATAGTCTACACTCGGCGACCTGGGAGGATGCATACAATATGCATCAACAGTTTCCATTTTTGTTTGATAGATAGACATATGATACTGTGATACACTTTATTTTGACACTTATATACTGTGAAACTTCGGGAAGAAGTTTAAAACAAGAGGGTGTGTATTTAACATCCCTATCTTGCATGCACTGATCGAAATTATTCTTTGAGGGCACTTGTGTGCAAGTGTTCCAGGTTATTATACTATTGGTTGTTTGATTATGATTATGATTATAAGATATTGTGGATTTAATGATATGTTATTTTGTTGTATTTACATAGACAAGTGTTATTGACTGGGTTCTCCTGAATTTGCAGGACTCTGGACAATTGAGGATGTAGAGGCATCAATGAAACCCCTTAGACTCTGGATCGAGTCAGGGAGTGGACTGTTAGGGTTTGAATGTTGTTGATGTAACATATGTACATATGATTAAATGTTATGATGATTGATTATTATTGTTGACATGATTCATTGATGGATGGAGACTGATGATAGCTTGCTGGCCAGACTCACATTTGGAGTAGAGGGGTCACTTACGACAACCAGAGACATTGAGG
This sequence comes from Picea mariana, assembly GCA_032191745.1. Lineage (NCBI taxonomy): Eukaryota > Viridiplantae > Streptophyta > Pinopsida > Pinales > Pinaceae > Picea > Picea mariana. The sequence goes on along the minus strand of JASDQU010103387.1, from coordinate 56,496 downwards.
GAGAGGTGTGGCAACAACCCTTCCACAACCTACTAGCACTCTCGTCGTGGCTTGAACTGTAGGTTAATGATTGCCTAGTTCGAGAAGACCCACGATGTCGTGAGGGCAGACTGTGATAGTCGCTCACGATGAGTCTAAGGGGTGCACAATAAGGCAGGGGCCTTATTCCTAAGAGGCCCTTAGTCTCCCACAATATCACCTAATGGAGTATTGAATCTAGGGGTTTGATGTCTACCAAATTTAATCAAGAGGCGAGTGGCACCCTTGGAGCACGTAGTGTGTCTTGAAGGGCACATCGCGCATATAAAATGAAAAGAGGCAAGTGGCACCCTTGGAGTATGTAGTGCATCTTGAAGGGCATGTCGCACAAAGAAAATGAAAGGAGGTGAGTGGCACCCTTGGAGCACGTGTTGTGTCATGAAGGGCACATCGCGATTTTAACAATGATAAGTTAATAAAACTAGTGCCTAGAAAATTATGCCTCCTTAGGACCTCGTCGGCCTTAAAATGAATGGTGTGATAAGTAAAGTTTAATAAGAATTTTTCCCTTAAAAATTGTCGCCCGACCTAGGGAAATTAAAACCTAGGTCTAAGTAGAACATGTGGATAAAGAAAAACTAATTAAACCTGTAACAAGAAGGGGGGTAAGAAATTCAAACTTAATTATTAAAGTAAGAAAAAAATTTATAATGGAGGATTAAATTAATTAAAATGGTAAATGGTTGTTTTTATCTACACTTGCTAAATTGATTTTAGTTAAAAGGGAAAAAAGGGGAAACTTAAAATAAAAAGGAAACTTAAAGAAAAAGGGAAACTCAAAGAAATTTAGGGGAAACTTAAATAAAAAGTTGAATGTCTAACTTAGTAAGGAATCTTGCCTTTGAAACTTTCTATTTATGAACTCAACTAGAAATTAAGTAAGGCGTAAGTCATTTAAGAATTGTAAGTGAATTTTGGGACACCGAGGAGCGTTTTTAGGAATGTTTTTAGGTGGATGAAAGAAATAGGAATATTTAATTAATTAATAAAATTGATTTTCTGGTGCAACTAGGGAATGGGTGACATGTGTACGGGGGAGGTTTTTCTTAATTAAATTAATGAAAAATGAATCTAATGAAAATTTTGGGAAACTAATTACTTTAAACTCTATAAAAAGGATGGCAGGGGAGGAGTATGGATCACATCTGGCTTGCGTAACGTTACGCTGCTCAAATTTTATCTTGACTAAACTTTCTCTTGTGGGAGTTGGGATACCCAACTCAGGTAACGCGTGGTAGCTTGACCTTGTGAGGCAAGATAGTTGTTAGCATTCTCTGGTATTGTGTGTGTGGACCCTTTGCAACTCAAGGGGCTTAGGGGAAGAAGAGTACCCCTAGCGATGGCTAGGAGGTACTAGTGAGGTCACATCGGTTGGCAAGCAGAAATTGGATGGAGTGTGCGCGGGACAATGACTTTGGAGCATTCGCATTTGGCTAAGGTACGCATGTTTAAGTTGTTACTTGCAATAAAAATTTAATTTACACTTGTTTATTTTACTGTACCCGGATGAGGATTTCATTGCCATGACCTTTCCTTGCACGTGTATTTTTTTATGGTAATCGTAATCCCTTTGTCGCTTGATTCTTTCAGTAAGAACCCTTGCTATCCAAAGTATCCTTTATTTCTGAGTTACTTTCTATTTGCGCGTGGCCAAAATGAGCCCCAGACTCAAAACCTTGTGTATGCTCTTATGTCTCCTGCTTGCGTTTTCTTTATTCTTTGATTGCACTTTTATTTCATTATTTGCTTCTCCACGAAGAATATATGGACGTACATTTGTGTTTTTATCCTCTATTCCTTGATCCTTTAAGTTATTAGTCTATGCCTGAGCAGTCAGCTAGAAGCCGAATCGATTGTCTTTCACTCTGGTGTTAAAGATTTAGATTCAAATGCCTTGTTTTGTTGTGCATGGATAATAAGTGTAGGATCATTCCCCTGCCCAACATTTATTTGCAACGAGTTTCTTTGCATTTTCCCTTGAGTGGTAATCTCGGCACCCTCTCTATTTACTTGACATTTCTGTTGTAGTGGGAAATTCCCCTACAAACTAGCAAATAGGGTTATATTATGCATGCAGATATGACCAAAAGAAACCTACTTTCTACCTTCGTCCCCAGACCTAATCCCCATTTCTTTTCAGCAAATACATGGTTAGACCAACATACCTTGTTCCGGATGTTTGATGTCGATCCTTCTTCACGCTTGATCGCTTGTTAGCAGCTCTCCTCCCAAGGCTGACCTGCATACAAAACAAGCAACAAACTACACATGCATTTTCCCTACAGACTAATGGGTTAGAGATTCAAACATATATCTACTAAACTATGAAGAACTCATATAGTGGGACGGAAAAGCATTTCTTTATTATTAACTTTAATGAATCAACTTACAACGTTGAGACCAGCCACTGCTCCGCAAATCCTGATACTGGGATCCTCTTCAAATGTCCTCCAACTTCTTTGCTTTGTATCTCTCTTTGCACAAGGATGGCTAAAGGGTTGGGACAATGGGAATGTGTAATTGGGCAGAGTTTCTTTACTCTTATTCTCCTTCTCCAAATGGGAACCCTAAGCCTTCTTTTATAGACTAGAAGAAGCTAGGTATTTGGACGAACCCTCGGCCATGCATGGCCACGAGTTTTAGTTAACTCGCCCAAAGCTATGTGTTTTGTTGGCAACTTTCCTTTTTTCATGCTTTTGTCGGTCCACGTGAGCTGTTTTAGGTCAGCTAGCGTGTACACGTGTGCAGTAATGGAGTAGGGCATGTGGGCCCTTATAAAAGAGGTTTTTTAAAGAGTTGTTCAGCAGTGCTTTGGAAAAGAAGGGATCTGAGATGGCATGATGCCAGGTAAGCATGTATGGTGCAAATTAGGGTTATAACAATTTCACCGTGCATTTACACCTTGTTTTAACCCTCATTTTACCTAGCATTTCCACTTCATTTCTATGAGTTCATTGTTTACCATGCTCTGCGTAGATTTGTTGTTGATAGCCTTGCGAATTCACTGCTAGGCACAATGAAACCACCCTTCAAAGATCAGAGTTATTAATCTCTGCATTTCCTTGTGAACGATTATCTTTGGTTTTTGTGTGAATGATTATCTCTGCATTTTCCTTGTGAATGATTATCTCTGTGTTTTCTGTGTGAATGATTATCTCTGTGTTTGAATGATTAATCTATGAAGGATTAATCTACGATTCCTTGGCTCCTTGCAAAAGGGGATAAATTGTTTTTTCTTTCCCAGCAAATATGGGTGACTCGTACCTACCATTTACCCATTCTCCTTTTCTAAAAAATTAGAGTTTTAAACAACGAGGTACATGGCAATTTTCCCAGCAAAGGTGTTGGCATGTTTACAAGAAGAGCGTGCTTTTCATTGATGGCAAGAACAACAACAAGAACAACAACAACGATGACAAACAGGCAGGCAAGGAAGATCAGCCGACAGGCAGACAAGGAAGAATAGCAGTGATCGAAAGGCAAGCTCGAAGTGTTGATCAGACTCCATTTCGGAGTATCGGATACCAGGATTTTGGATACTGGGAAATTAAGAAGTCAAAAGTTGAGACTCTTCGACACAGGAGTCCTAGAGTTGCGAAATCCGGAATCCCAAAATCCTGAAAGAGGCACATCAACAAGAGTTTTACAGACTAGGAAATAACTTCATTTCGGAGTCCTGGATACCGGGAGTTGAAGTGTCAAAACACTTCACCACAGGAGTCCCAGAATCGCGAAATGTGAAACGCCGAAATCCCGAAAGTGGGAGACAGTTTCGGATACCGGAGTTTCGGATACCGGGAGATGGAGGAGTCAAGTGTCGAGACTCCTCATCATAGGAGTCCCGAAGTTGCAAAGTGTGAAAAGCCGAAAAACTGATCTGACTTCATTTCGGAGTTTCGCAGACCGGGACTTGGAAGTGTCGAGAACATTCACATCAAGAATGTCGAAATCGCGATATGCAAAATCGCGAAGTGATATGGGCCGATAGATCCAAGAGGAGAATGTGGCAAACCATGTTAGAAAGGACAGGTGGAAGACTATGACACGTGGCACGATCAGACAACGACAAGTGTCGAGTTGATTAGGCATTTCAGGCCACTGGAAATCACAATTATGAGTGACACGTGACAACCACTCCGGTCACGACACGTCATCAAGTGATGCAAGACTGACCTCACTCAGGGAGTTTTTTCTTTGGGAGTTTTAACTCCATCACTCCCCCAAAGTCTCAAAGGATGAAGTTCCATGGAAGAGGATAGTCGTCCGATCACCACAGATCATGGACCGTTGATCTGGAGATCGAAGAGTTGTAGAGAAGAGCTCGAATCGGCAAGCTCCATTTCAGAATTTTGGGTATCGCGACATGGAGCATCAAGATATCTCATCACAAGAATTGTGAAATCGTGAAATCCGGAAAGGCAAAATTGCGACATGGATTGGGTGCCTCGCAACAGGATTTCGTGACATGCGAAATCGCGAAAGGCCGAAATGTGAAATGCCAAAATGATAGGAGCTAATGCAGACAAGCTCTATTTCAGAGTTTCGGGGAATGAGACATGGAGTGTAACGAAATGTTCACCACAGGGATCCTGAAATGCCAAAATGCGGAATGGCAAAATGAATGCAAGAGTCTATGAAGTCAATCCAACGGTGCAGATGAATTTGAATAAGATCGGAGGGCTACTATTTCACTTTAGAGTGTAATTGCTAGAAACAACTAATGGTTTCTGCCAGAGGATGAGCTCGTCTATGACAGAGAAGACGAAGAGTTTCAACTACCAGAGAAGCTGAGGAATCTCAGTATAATACCCAATGATGATGGATGCATGGGAAACCGCCAAAGAAGCTGAAGAGTTACCATGATGATCAGGCAGAGCACTCAAAATGAGCAGGAGATGCAGAACAGAGAGAGACAATGTGGCGCACAGGAGTGAAGCGGTGGTATTGCGGAGTGGCCGTGAAGACCCCGATGTGGTGGAAATTGGCGGGGCAAAGAGCATGCAAGAGAAAGGAGCAGAGGTGATGCACAAGGAGCACAGAGATTATAAGAATGCAGAAGAAAGAAGAGAGAGGTGTTTTTTTTTTGTCGCTGTTATGTGGGATAGACAAGTGAAGAAGGAGGGAGAGCGCAGCAGAAGAGATGCACAGTAGAGGAATGGTTCATTAAATGGACATGGCATACAGTGCATAAATCAAGAAGGACATAAAGCATAGAGGAGTGTGCAGAAGACACTGATGCAGACAGAGCAACGCAGTGTAGCAGAACAACGAGGAGACTGGTAAGCCATTGAAGAACTTTATGTCGTTGTAATAAGTTTTAGTAACAAATATTTATATTGTAGGGTGGAAGGGAGGTTCTAGGGAGGACGGTTGTCCTCAGTGGTTCAAGTGGGTGCTTGAACACAGGGAGTTGTAGCTTCCATCTGGTTGCAGCCAGAGAAACCAGGGTGGTGCAAGGGAGAATTGTTGTTCTCTGTTTTACAGGTTGGTGCCTGTATGATTGGAAGTTGGTGCTTTCATCCAGCTGGTGTTGGAACACTTGGGGAGTTGGTGCTTCCTTCTAGTTGGTGATAGAGAAACCCAGGGAGTTGGTGCTTCCTTCTAGTTGGTGCTAGAGAAACCAGAGTGTTGGTGCTCTCAGCAAGTAGCAGCTTGAAAAATAGAGGTTGCAGCCTCATTATGAGTTGGTTCTCATATGTATGATAATGTAAAGAATGTACAGATTATTTATCATATAAAGAAGAAGAGGTTTTTACCCTCTATGGGTTTCCTCGGGAAATATCTGTCTCTGTGTATCTCATATGTGTGACTAATGTTGAATGTGCTATTACCTATTTCCTTGGATTATTGTGATTGTGATTGAGTTCTTTGTAAAGAGTTTAAAATAACCATAATTGTTTAAGCATGGTAACAACTGATTCACCCCACCTCTCAGTTGTCCAACAATTGGTATCAGAGCCGGCCCCTTTTATCTAAGGGTAGATCCTAGAGCTTAAACATGTCAATCCATGAAGGAAATTCAACCAATAAGGCCCCTTTGTTCAATGGAACAAACTTTGTCTTCTGGAAAGTGAGAATGAGAACCTACATAATGACTTTAGGAGCAGATGTCTGGGATGTGGTAGATACTAGTTATGTAAAGCCAGTTGTACTAGCCAATAAGGATGACAAGCTAGAATTTAGCTTCAACGCTAAGGCTATGAATGCTATCTTGAGTGGGCTTGCAGAAGTAGAATTCTTAAAATTTATGCACCTAGGAACTGCCAAAGAAATGTGGGACAAACTCATTAGCAGTTATGAAGGTAATGAGAGGGTAAAGGACGCCAAGCTTCAAACCTACTGAATACAGTTTGAACAGTTGAAGATGAAGGAAGATGAAACTATTGGAAAATACTTTCTAAGAGTAGAAGAAATGGTAAATGCAATGAAAGCACTTGGTGAAACAATTGAGGAACCTTCTTTAGTTCAGAAAATCTTGAGATCTCTCCCAGATAGGTTCAACCCAAAGGTCTCTGCTATAGAAGAACTTAATGATCTAAAAACCTTGGAGTTTGATCAACTTCTAGGAACATTGACTGCATATGAAATGAGAATAGTTAAATATAAACCCACCTCCAGAGAAGCATCATTTAAAGCAGACAAGAATGAGGATTCTGAGCCCGATGAAATTGAAGCAAAATTTGTGAAGAGACTGAAGAAGGAATCAGGCAAATACAAAGGTAAATTGCCTTTCAAATGTTTCAACTGTGGTAGGATAGGTCATTTTGCAAATAAATGTCCCCACAAAGGAAAGGATCAGACATGTGATGATGAGGAGAAGTACAAACACAGAAATTTCTTTAAAGAGAATAACTTTAAGAAGAAAAGTATTTGCGTAAAAAATGATGATGATCCTTCAGATGATGAAGACAATGACTCCTCTATTGAATATAAATTAAATGAATTCATACTTATGGCCAAAGAGGATTATGATAATAACAACACAGGAAGTGATGCTAATGAAGAAGAAGTTATGGTTGACATGGAAGGAGAACTGATCAGTGCACTGGAAGAGATTGACAGACTAAGAATTAAGAACAGAAAGAAAACACAATTGTTGATACAGTTCGAGAAAGACAGTAAAGAACCTAATGAAGACCTTGTCCTACTAAAAGTGGAATTAGAAGAGGCAAAGAAAATCGAAGACATTCTGAAACGATAGTTATCAGAAAAGAAGGCAAGATGTGAAGCCTTAGAACAAGAAGTAGTAAAAACTAGGAAAGAGATAGAGAAGTTTCAAGCCTTGTATAATCAGAATCTGTCAAGTATCAAAGCCTCAGAAGGATTAGCCACCATTCTGAATCAACAAAGGAATCCAAAGATGAAAACTGGTTTGGGTTATGAAGAGGGATCAAGTAGTGGTAAGCCAAGAAACGAAGAACCCATCAAGTTTGTCAAATCTACAACCAATGACAACAGCAAACCTCCAGAGACAAAGGAAGACAATCAACCGCCCAGGACGAGTAAAGAAAAAGGTGCCAGGACTGAATCTGTAGAAAAAATAAATAATGCGCTCCCTACTGAAAGACGTCATCAGCATGGAAAAAATTGATTTTCTCAAAGAAGACAACCATTTCCCAAGTACAAAGAACTTTTTTATGTCTATTGTTTCTACTGTTCTAACTTTGGTCACAAAGTTGTAAATTGTTCCTTAATACTTAGACAGGAGCAATTAAGATTTCAAAGGAATAAATACTTGCCACAACAAAGAATGATACAGCCAAGTAACAAACCTTCACAGATTGCAAATTGCCAAATTAAGTCTAGGGACATGCAACTAAGGAGGTCAAGAAATAATCAACAGTCAATGAGTAGACAACGTTTCAACAATAATTTTAACCTATTGAACAATGAGATTGAATGCTACATTTGTCATAACTATGGACATAAATCAGTTGACTATCGATTAAGGAACTATGAACCAGATTTGAATTCCCCTGCTGAAAATGTCAAGTTTTGGAAGAAGAAATAAAGTGACAAGTGTGGATTAGTGTTGTCAACTCAAATAAAAACGAACCCTTGGTATATAGACAGTGGATGCTCCAAACATATTATGGGAGACAAAGGTAAGTTTCTATCTCTAAGTGAAATCAAATCAGGAAACGTAACCTTTGGAAATGATGCTTCAGGTAAAATAAAGGGTAAAGGGATGGTGAGTTTAAATAATGGAAAAGGAAAATCCCAAGATGTTCTACTTGTAGATGGGCTGAAACATAATCTTCTTAGTGTAAGTCAAATGTGTGACAGAGGATGTGAAGTGGTGTTCACGTCCAAGGAATGCAAGATAAAGTCTGTAAACTCAGGACAAGTGGTGGCCAAAGGCATAAGGACAGAAAATAATGTATATGTGTTGAAAGAAAATAGAGAAGAATGCCATCTAAGAAAACATGATGAAAGATGATTATGGCATAGGAGACTTGGACATATAAACTTTGACCACTTGATCAAACTCAAAAATCTCGAGGTAGTAAAAGATCTTCTGAGAATATCAAAGCCCTAAGATTCAATGTGTAAACCCTGCCAAGTAGGAAAGCTAAACAGGACACAGTTTAAGTCCAAGAGCTTTACTTCAACAGAGAAACCACTCCAACTAGTTCATATGGATTTATGTGGACCATCAAGACAGGAAGGAACAGGGAAAGAAAACTACTTCATGTTGATTATTGATGATTACTCCAGACTTACTTGGGTTTCCTTTCTCAAGGAAAAAGCTGAAGCATTTGAGAAGTTTAAAATATTTAAGGCTTTAACTGAGACTCAAACATGCAATAGGTTAAGGGCAGTAAGATTAGACCGAGGAGGAGAGTTTATGTCAAGTAACTTCAAGGAATTCTGTGATAAAAATGGGATCAAGAGAGAATACACAATCCCAAGAACTCCACAACAAAATGGAGTAGTTGAGAGGCAAAACAGAACAGTGCAGGAAATGGCCAGGTCAATGATGAATGAGAAGAACATTGGTCAAACCTACTGGGTAGAAGAAATACACACAACAGCCCATGTTCTTAACAAAGCCCACCTCAGACCACAAAGTGACAAGACCCCTTATGAACTGTGGTATGGGAGACATGCTTCAATTAAACACTTCAAAGTCTTTGGGAGTAAATGTTACATAAAGAATAATGATGAGAACCTTGGAAAATATGATGACAGGGCTGATGAAGGCATCTTCTTAGGGTATGCTATAAACAGTAAAGGATATAGATGCTATAATAAGAGGCTGCATAAAATGGTCAACTGTATTGACGTAAAAGTTGATGAAGGAATCCTAGCAAGAGAGGTGTACAGTAATGAGTCTTCTACTGAAGACACAGCTAAAGCCGAAGATGAACAGGTCGAAGAATCAGAAAACGAAGACTCGAAATCAGATGAAGACACAGATACTCAGACAGACTCAAATCAGCAGACAACATCAAATTCCTCCTCCAGAATCACTCAAAAGAACCATCCTGCAAGTCAGATAATTGGTGAAAAAGACAAAGGTGTACAAACCAGGAGAAAGCTAATCAAAAACACTGAACAATCACATATAGCTTTCATATCCAGGCTAGAATCCAAGAATTTTAATGAAGCTAGCAAAGATGACCATTGGGTTAAATCAATGAATGACGAACTTGATCAAATTGAGAAAAACAATACGTGGGAGATGGTTCATAGACATGAAGGTAAAAATATCATTGGTTCCAAATGGATCTTTAAGAATAAGTTGAATGAGCAGGGACAAGTTGTCAGGAACAAAGCAAGACTGGTCTGTAAAGGCTATGCTCAAATAGAAGGACTAGATTTCGATGAAACATTTGTACCCATAGCAAGGTTAGAAGCTATCAGAATATTTCTTGCCTATGCTTGTCATAAAAGGTTTAAAGTCTATCAAATGGATGTCAAGTCAGGCTTTCTAAATGGAGATTTAAATGAAGAAGTCTATATGGAACAACTAGAGGGTTTCGAACTGTCTGATAACCCTGACTTAGTATGCAAGCTGAAGAAAGCTTTATATGGGTTAAAACAAGCTCCTTGTGCTTGGTATCACAAACTGGATACGTATCTCAAAGAAAAAGGGTTCAAGAGAGGAACAATTGACAACAATCTATATATCAAAACAGAGGGTGATGATTTGCTCATTATGTTGGTCTATGTAGATGACATCATCTTCGGATGTAATAAGGATTCATTGGTAAAATGGTTTGCTTCTTCCATGGAGTCTAAATTTGAAATGTCTATGATAGGTGAACTGTCATTTTTTCTTGGTCTACAAATTACTCAGAGGTCTGAAGGGATGTTCATTTCTCCAGAAAAATATCTAAGAGAAATGTTGAAAAGGTTTCAAATGGAAGACTCTAAACCTGTGGGCACACCTATGGTTACTGGATGCAAATTAAGTAAGGATGATGACTCACCTGATGTTGATCAAAGTTCATATAGATCAATGATCGGTAGCCTGTTGTACATCACAGCATCTCGCCCAGACATAATGCATGTTGTTGGAATGGTTGGAAGATATCAGTCTGCACCTAAACAGAGTCATTTTCTAGCTATCAAAAGGATATTCATATATTTGAAAGAAACAATGAACTATGGCCTATGGTATCCTAAGAATCAGAATTTTCAATTATCAACCTACTCAGATGTTGATTGGGCTAACTACATGGATGAAAGGAAAAGCATGAGTGGAGGTGCGTTCTTCTTAGGAGATTCTCTAGTAGCATGGTTGAGTAAAAAGCAAGGTTCCATTTCTTTATCAACTATAGAGGTACATTGCTACTGCTACCTGTTGCACTCAGGTATTATGGATGATTCAGACACTTGCAGACTTGGAGGTAAAATACGTTGCACCGATCCCAATTCATTGTGATAACACTAGTGCCATCAATGTGTCCAAGAATCCTGTATTCCACTCCAAGACCAAGCACATTCCCATAAAATACCATTTTCTGAGAGAGCAGGTCTCCAATCAGACTGTTCAGGTCCATTACATTTCAACCACAGAACAAATTGCAAACATCTTTACTAAACCCCTAGCCAAGACACCATTTGAATATCTCTGACAGAAGCTGGGTGTCATCCCGTCTCACATCTAAGAGAGTCCATCCTATTAGGGGGAGTTTGTATTGGTTGAATATCTGATACCTCCTAAACATACTGCAACAGCTCAGGGGGAGCGTGTTTTCTTTGACATTGATGTCAAAGGGGGAGAAAAGGAATGGTCTGGACCAGATGCTATAGTTGGAGGTCCAAACAGATTAGCGCAGTCATTCAGGGTTGCCATCTATGCCAAAGGGGGAGATTGTTGGCATGTTTACAAGAAGAGCGTGCTTGTCATTGATGGCAAGAATAGCAGCAAGAACAACAACAATGATGACAAACAGGTAGGCAAGGAAGATCAGTAGACAGGCAGACAAGGAAGAACAACAGTGATCGAAAGGTAGGCTTGAAGTGTTGATCAGACTCCATTTCAAAGTATCGGATACCGGGATTTCGGATACCGGGAGATTGAGAAGTCAAGAGTTGAGACTCTTCAACACAGGAGTCCCGGAGTTGCGAAATCCAGAATCTCGAAATCTCGAAAGAGGCACATCAACAAGAGTTTTACAGATCGGGAAATAACTCCATTTCGGAGTCCCAGATACCGGGAGTTGAAGTGTCAAAACACTTCACCACAGGAGTCCCAGAATCGCGAAATGCGAAACGCCGAAATCCCGAAAGCAGGACACAGTTTAAGATACCAGAGTTTCGAATACTGGGAGATGGAGGAGTCAAGTGTCGAGACTCCTCATCATAGGAGTCCTAAAGTTGTGAAGTGCGAAAAGTCGAAAAGATGATCTGACTTCATTTCGGAGTTTCGCAGACTGGGACTTGGAAGTGTCAAGAACATTCACATCAAGAATGTCGAAATCGCGATATGCGAAATTGCGAAGTGATATGGGCTGATAGATCCAGGAGGAGAATGTGGCAGACCACGTTAGAAAGGATAGGTGGAAGACTATGACACATGGCATGATTAGACAATGACAAATGTCAAGTTGATTAGGCATTTCAGGCCACTGGAAATCACAATTCTGAGTGACACGTGACAGCCACTCCAGTCACGACATGTCATCGAGTGATGCAAGACTAACCTCACTCCGGGAGTTTTTGCTTCAGGAGTTTTAATTCCATCACTCCCACAAAGTCCCGAAGGATGAAGTTCTGGAGCAGAGGATAGCCATCCAATCACCACGGATCGTGGACCGTTGATCTAGAGATAGAAGAACTATAGAGAGGAGCTCAAATTGGCAAGCTCCATTTCGGAGTTTCAGGGATCGTGACATGGAGCATCAAGATATCTCATCACAAGAATTGCGAAATTGAAAAATCTCGAAAGGTGAAATTGTGACATGGACTGGGTGCCTCGCAACAGGATTTCGCGACATGCGAAATCGCGAAAGGCCGAAATGCAAAATGCCAAAATGATAGGAGCTAATGCAAACAAGCTCCATTTCGGAGTTTCGGGGAATGGGACATGGAGTGTAACGAAATGTTCACCACAAGGATCCCGAAATGCCGAAGTGCGAAATGGCGAAATGAACGCAAGAGCTATGAAGTCAATCCAACGGTGCAAATGAATTTGAATAATATCGGAGGGATATTGTTGCACTTTAGAGTGTAACTGCTAGAAACAACTGATGGTTTCTGCCAGAGGATGAGCTCGTCTATGACAGAGAAGACGAAGAGTCTCAACTGCCAAAGAAGCTGAGGAATCTCAGTATAACACCCAGTGATGATGGATGCGTGGGAAACCGCCAGAGAAGCTGAAGAGTTACCATTATGATCAGGCAAAGCACTCAAAATGAGCAAGAGATGCATAACAGAGAGAGACAACGTGGCACACAAGAGTGAAGTGGTGGTATTGCAGAGTGGCAGTGAAGACCTCGATGTGGTGGACATTGGCGGGGTGAAGAGCATGCAGGAGAAAGGAGTAGAGGTGATGCACAAGGAGCACAGAGATTATAAGAATCCAGAAGAAAGAAGAGAGAGGTGTTTTTTTTTGTTGTTGTTATGTGGGATAGACAAGTGAAGAAGGAGGGAGAGCGCAGCAGAAGAGACACACAGTAGAGGAATGGTGCATTAAATGGACATGGCATACAGTGCATAAATCGAGAAGGACATAAAGCGTAGAGGAGTGTGCAGAAGACACTGATGCAGACAGAGCAATGCAGTGTAGCAGAATAGCGATGAGATTGGTAAGCCATTGAAGAACTTTATGTCACTGTAATAAGTTTTAGTAACAAAGATTTATATTTCAGGGTGGAAGGGAGGTGCTAGGGTGGATGGTTGTCCTCAGTGGTTCAAGTGGGTGCTTGAACGCAGGGAGTTGTAGCTTCCCTCTGGTTGCAGCCAGAGAAACCAGGGTGGCAGGGTGGTGCAAGGGAGAACTGTTGTTCTCTGTTTTACAGGTCGGTGCCTGTATGATCGAAAGTTGGTGCTTCCATCCAGTTGGTGCTGGAACACTTGGGGAGTTGGTGCTTCCTCCTAGTTGGTGCTAGAGAAACCCAGGGAATTGGTGCTTCCTTCTAGTTGGTGCTAGAGAAACCAGAGAGTTGGTGCTCTCAGCAAGTAGCAGCTTGCAAAACAGAGGTTGCAACCTCATTATGAGTTGGTGCTCATATGTATGATAATGTAAAGAATGTAAAGATTATTTATCATATAAAGAAGAAGAGGTTTTTACCCTCTATGGGTTTCCTCAGGAAATATATGTCTCTGTGTATCTCATATGTATGACTAATGCTGAATGTGCTATTACTTATTTCCCTGCATTATTGTGATTGTCATTGAGTGCTTTGTAAAGAGTTTAAAATAAGCATAATTGTTTAAGCATGGTAACAACTGATTCACCCCCCCTCTCAGTTGTCCAACAAAAGGTAGCACCCCTGGGCAATTTTATTGGAATATTACACAACATTCACACCACGATTTTCTTGGCATATTACATAACATTTACACCACGATTTTCTTGGCATATTACACAACATTTACACCACAATTTTCTTAGCATATTACCCAACATTCACACCACGATTTTCTTGGCATATTACACAGTATTTACACCGTAATTTTCTGGGCAATTTACCCTGTATTACCCAGCGATATCAACAGATTTATCAATATATTTATCAATAGACTTGCTAATGGACATCAACATTGATTGTTGACATCGAATATGATAGACAATGTTTTTATATGTGAATGACAATGTTGTAATATGTGAATGAATGCATTGTAATTGTTTTTGTGTATGACAACGATTTTTAATAATAATGAATGAAAGACAACAATCTTGTATATATTTTAACAAAAATTTTATTTATGGACAACTATTTTAAACTGGCAGATAAGATGATGTGGAAGTTATTTTGTTAATCCAAAAGAAAACCCCTTGTATTCATGTTCTTAATATATTAAATTACTTATTTATGATGGTAGACATTATTTAGCTTAACAAAATGTAAGTACTAATTCCTTATACCACTATGATTAAGCTAGCTTTCAAATAACATTCTATTATATAGAAAATTAAAATAGAATATCCATGCACATGAATGGAGATATTACAACCTAGGCATTTTCACTTTGTGAAACACTAGGCTCGGATCCTAAAGGGAAGTGATTTCCTTTTGATGTCCCAAGAATTTCATATAAAAATGGTACAACTAGAATTATGCTAACTCGAATTTCCCACACAGAATTTTGAGAATCTCATTTCTGAGCTATCTAAATTTCATTGCTCAAGATATTCGACTAGAAAACTGCAATACAATCATTCTCTCAGACCTTTGATAGGCACAAAATTCTAAATCGGAACAATGGTAATTAGCAGCGTCACAAGAAACGGACCTTAACTATGATGTGGCGAATTCAAAAATGTCATTACACATATTAACTCTAACTGGGTCGATGGAAGGAAAAGTGACAGAAGGGTCGAGTCTATCTCATCTCCACGAGTCCTTCGACTAAACTTAACTAGCCCTTCATTAATAAATGTTAATGGCACTAGATTTAGACTTCTTGTTACAAAGAAAGTCAAATAACCCCACACTCCTTGTTCAAAATAGTAGTCACGACACTAAACGCGGACTAGCGCGCAGGTCTGGTTACGCGGACTAGCGCGCAGGTCTGGTTTCTTGACGTAGGAGGCAATTCGATTTTTACAAGACCAGAGAACTAAATTCGTCGGTGGTTGTAAGAGGTTGACTAAAGAATCATCAGGAGTTTGAAAGGTTGTTGAGGATTCCACTTTCTTTTGTTTTAAAGGAGTGTGAAACAACTTCAGGAAGGCTCAACCACATAGAGCACATTATGTACGTTGTCGATACTAATGATGGATGCGTAAAGGTCAATCAAAACTGATGACGACTTGCATTCCGTGTGTGAGATCATGAAGGGTATTTTGGGGAATGAGAGATGTCAACAATATAGAACACAATTAAATTTTTAGATAGACTGCCATTGTAAAGGATCATTCAGAACACGAAATTAATTGTATTTTAATAATATCATTAGCATTATTTTTGTAAGGAGAACAAAATCACACTCCAATCAGAGTGCGATATTAAATTCTATACAATTCCTTTGCCATTAAATCAACATGCCATTAAAAAGACTTTGAATTTTAGAGGGTTACATTGCAATGTAAAAACAACATCACATGCACATTTAAATACACAAAATTCACCTTTGAATAACAATTAAAATTGAGTTTATACATAAGAGGATATCAATTAATAAACGATAAATACTATAACCAGATGAATTGATAAGAGGAAATTATTCAACTTGAAGGTTTGCACGATGTCCAATCCCTCGCCTGCTAATCCCAAGACCCCACTAGTACCTCTCAGCCAATGCTAGGGGTACTCTTCTTCCCTCTTAGCCCCCTAAGCCGCAAAGGAGCCACACACACACACACACACACACACACACACACAACCAGAAATCATCTAGCTCCCAGCTTGCCTCGCAAGGTAGAGCCACCACTCTCTCCCCAAGTTGGGTATCCCAACTCTCACAAGTAAAACAGGTCAAAATTTATACAACATAACCTTACCCATAACCCGTGTGATCTGTTTTCCCTTTTTCCCATTTTCTTTATAGGAGTTTCCTTAATGACACCTTCCACTTGCAAATTTGATTCACCTTTTTAAATAATTAATTAAGAATTACTTCCCACATACACTTGTCACCCTTTCGCTTAGTTGCACAAGTAAATCCACAATTTATTTTAATAAAAGTCAATTTCTCTCACCCTTCCTAAAAGCGCTCCTTAATTCACTCCTATTTGTCTCTTTATTCCCCTTATTTCCAATTAATGACTGACGCCTTACTAAATTAGAGTTAAGTTAAAATATGAATCTTCTCTTAGTTAGACTAGTGTTAACTAGACTCTAGATTCCTTTCTATGCGTACCCATTCTTTTAGCTTTATTCCATTCTTACCTTAAATTCCAAATTGGTAATTACTTGCACATGTGTATTAAATTAATCATCAGGTTTATTTTATTTTCCTTAATTTCTTAAATTGATTTACTTCATGCCCTCATTATTTAATTTATAAATTCAGTTTTTAGTCTTCTTACTAACTTAGACTTAGGCTTAATTAAATTTATTTGCAAAGGCTTAGACTCTTATAGGGATTATAATTAATAAATTCAATCCTTAATTAAATTGATTGATTGATTGATTCAACAACGCTCAAGATTTTACAAGGTTAATTATTCGCTCAAGGTTTTCTAGGCCACCTAGTTCATTGACTCAATTTTTATTTACGCAACGTGCCCCTCAAGACGCACTCTGTGCTCCAAGGTGTCACTCGCCTTTGATTGGTTTTGGTAGTTTTCCAACCCCATGAGTCAACGCTCCATTCGAGTGACCTTGTGAGAGACTAAGGAATTCTAAGAAATAAAGACCATGCCTTATTGCACATCCCTTAGAATATTCATGAGTGACTGTCTCATTCTTCCCTCACGACATTGTGGGCCTCTCGAACTAGGTAATTGTTAAACTACAATTCGAGCCATGACGGGAGTGCTTGTAGGATGTGATAGGGTCTCTGTCACACCTCTGCCTCAATATTTGGTCTATGTGCATGGCCCTTTTACTCCTTATGCGAGTCATATTAGTAAGCAATCATCAACCTACATCTATCAACAAAACATTGTCAGCGATCCATATACAAAACCATACTAGAATCGATCATATGTCACATATGCATAAATGAAATACTCAAACCAATACAATCCACTCCCTGACTCAATCTAGAGTCCCAAGAGGTCCATTGATGCCATCGGCATCCACAATCTATCAAGTGTCCTGCAATCTCAAGAAAACTTGTCAATAACATCTATCAATACATATATATCAATCAACATTAAATCACAATCATCGAAATCATCATAAAAATCCACAAGCGAAATATATGATCATGTATTATAACCAGATCACTTGCACACAAGTGTCTTGAAAGAATAAGTCAATAACATGGGATCATAAGAGAAGGATGTTATAGATCCGGTTATAGTACATGGTTATTGTTTCTCTTATGGTTTTTTATGTTAATGTTGATGGATTATGATTTTATGTTATTGTTATATGCATATTGACATATGTGATTGCTGAGTTTCTCTGAGTATGCAGGACACTTGATGGATTTTGGATGTCGAGGGCATCAATGGACCTCCTTGGACTCCAGATTGAGTCAAGGAGTGAATTGTATTGGCTTGAGTTTTCATTTATGCATATGTGACATATGATCATTTATAGTATGATTTTATATATGGATCATTGACAGTGTTTCGTTGATGGATGCAGGTTGATGAAAGCTTGTTAATTTGAATCACATAAGGAGTAAAGGGGCCATGCACATAGACCAGATATTGAGGGAGAGGTGTGGAAGTGTCCATGTCATAGCCTACTAGCATTCCCATTGTGGCTCGAATTGTAGGTTAACGATTACCTAGTTCGATAGGTCCACGATGCTGTGAGGGAAAACTGAGACAATCGCTCACGAATATTTTTAAGGGGCCCGCAATAAGGCAATGTCCTTATTCCTTAGAATCCCTTAGTTTCTCACAAGGTCTCCCAAATGGAGTGTTGACTCCATGGGTTGGAAAACTACAAAAACCAGTCAAAGGCGAGTGGAACCCTTGGAGCACGGAGTGCGTCTTGAAGGGCACGTCGTGTAAATAAAATTTGAATCAATGAATCTAGGTGGCTTAGAAAACCCTGAGCGAATAATTAACCTTGCAAAATCTTGAGCACTACCGGGTCAATTAATTAATTAATTAATTAAGGATTGAAATTATTAATTTTAAATCCGAAATGAAAGTCTAAGCCTATTTAAAATTTAAGCCTAAGTCTAAGCTTGGTGAGAATACTAAAACTAAATTACAAATTAAATAAAATAGGAAAGAGGTAAATCAATTCAAGAAATTAAGAAATATGAAACAAATCTAAAGAATTAATACGATACACTTGTGAGCAGAAAATACCAAATTGGAATTTAAGATAAGAAAGGAATAAAGCATAAAAGAGTGTGTGCGCATAGAAAGGTATCTAGAGTCTAGCTAACTCTAGTCTAACTAGTGAAGAATCATATTTTAACTCAACTCATTTTTAGAAAGTTGTCAGCCATTAATTGGAAATAGGGGAAATAAATAGACAAGTGGGAGTGATTTAAGGAGTGGTTTTAGGATGGGTGAAGGAAATTGAATTTTATTAAAATAAATTGTGGAATTGCTTGTGAAACTTGGGGGAGAGGATGACAAGTGTAAGGGGGGAAATAACTCTAATTTATCTAAATTAAAAAGTGAATTAATTGTGCAAGGGGGAGTTGTCTTTGAGGAAAATCTTATAAAGCAAATGAAAAATAGGGGAAAGGAACTCACTGGTTATGAGTAAAGTTATGCTGCAGAGATTTTGACTAGTTTTACTTGTGAGAGTTGGGATGCCCAGCTTGAGAGAGTGTGGTGGCTCTACCTTGTGAGGAAAGATGAGAGCTAGAGGATTTATTGTTGTGTGTCTGCGTGGCCCCTTTGCATATTTGGGGGCTAAGGGGGAAGAAGAGTACCCCTAGTGTTGGCTGGGAGGTACCTGTGAAGTCTCACAATTAGCAAGCAGAAGAAAGGAGCACCATCTGCTGAGGATCATCAACGACTTCGTCGTCATCGGTTACAATACTCTTATTGTGAATTGATGTTGTATTAGATTTACTTGTATAATAGTGTTGTTATAACTTCACCATAGTTTGTGGTTGTAGCTTGAAACATACCAACAAGCTCCTTGAGGGTTCTTGACTCAAGACATTAATTGATCATGGCTATCCCTTAAATTTCTGAAACTGAAAAATGGTTGTTATTAGATGTTTATTTATATGAGTACCAACTGTGAATTGATCAGGGTCGTTGTTGCGGGAACGTACATCAAAATTTTATTAATTTATTGCACTGCACAATTAAACCCCTGCATATATATATATATATATATATATATATATATATATATATATATATATATATTANCATGAATTGGAATTTATTTAAGATTGTAGATGTTCTGAGTGAAATTTCACCAAGGGAAATTGGTTATAATACCGAGATATCGATCTTAACTTGGAAGGATGAACATTTCCCTTTTAGAGTCAGATCCCTTGTAAAATATGGGAGATAGCATAAGGGATGGGGGATTTGTGAGGTCGTGTGCAAACGATTTTCTTTTCTCCTTTTAAAGAAAAAAAAAATGCAAGGAAACTGAGTGTAGAAGGTTCTTGCATGTTATTTTATTTTATGTAATTTTCTCTGTTCTGTATTGCATATCCTTTGGAGTGAGAGTATCGTGCTCAACCCTGCTAGAGGGGCTTCTGTCACCATCATCATCGTGTCCTCCTAGTAACCATCTTATTCTTGCCTATACCTTATACAAGCGGAAGATTGGTTAACTGTCCTGTAGGAAAAACTCATCGCACATGTAACACCTCAGGAACCGAGGCAGAGCTTCTGCATGAAAAATAAATTTGATGCGAGTGGAATTCCTGTGGCCCAACCATTACCTAGGGATTTTCTCCACGCATTATTACATCTGTCCTTAACCTGCAACTGTTGGATCCAATGTTTCTCAGGTTCATAGAGTCAAGGAAGGCCATGCGAGTTGGTTGAATCCGACCTTTGTATTCCCTTTCCGAAGTTTCAGAACTGTTACTTGTTGATGAGTATTTATGGGATGCAACCTTACACATCTTAATTTCACCTGCATTTGGAGAAATAAATTTTCCTCGGCAAAATCCATGTGTCACGATCCTCCTGGGTTCAAAAAGGATTTTGATGCAACAACGTACAATCGCCTTCGCCTGAGACCAAATCTGCTTACCTTTAACCATGGTCTATAGGTTTATTTAAAGAGTACGAGTCGAGTTGAGGAAGTGATCTCGAGGCTGGGGAATTATGAACTCCTTGCAAAAAAAAATATCTCCCTTATTGTTGGTACTCAAGAGAGGAACCAACATATATCTCCTTCGAATTTGGGCTCTCATACTGAGGTCTATCGAGTCTTATTCAACCATTCAACAACTCTAGACCGGTTGAGTCACCACTTCACCCGTAGTCCTTCAACATAGTTCGTTCGAGGATCCTTTAGTTGATCGTTTAGAGCTCAAGTTCGTAATATTGTCACTTAGAGCTGGAAGAGGACTCTCCGGAGATGGGTCTTCTGTGTCTATCTGTCATCGGTCCCTCCCTATTTGTTGAGTCTCTCATGAGTGATTTAATGGATTGGTAGGAGGGAAAATGAAACTACTTGGTTTGACCTCAGAAACCAAGAAGCCTATGAATGAGATTTCTTGTGCTATGTCGCTTCACGCTCGAAACCTTATCTTCTCGCAATCATTTTACTCATGACACGATCTATCCCCCACCGAGCCGAAAGGAGAAGGCCTTGAGTCCTGGAAACACATTAATTTTTGGGGTCACAAAACTACCTTCTATGATAAGATCCATTGTAAAGACAACGAGAGGGGGAACACCCTTGTTGTTACCAGAAGGTAGTTGGAATGCCAGACAGGCCCTTCAAAGAATCATTGAAACTTGACAAGATGATAGCTAGCATCGCCTTGGGTTCTTATGACAATTTAGGTTGGCCCTTAGCTGATTGCTATCATGGGAAGCTACACGGAATTTAAAAGAATTAGTTCTGAATCTCTCATTTCCATGCACTTTTGGTTTTCCCTTGAACTTCTTCAATGAACTTTTAACTTAGTTTGGGAATTATTATATTTTTATTGGGTCATTCCTGGATCCTTTCAAGGAATTGTAAGTCAACCCGAGTTTATTTTTCTCGTTAAGCTAAGACTTGATTTCCCTTTTGAATCCACATGTATAGGGCTAGGTAAGTCAGTTGGGAGTTAACATAACTATGGCTCAATGCGCAATGAACCCTTCAAATTATTCAATGATTTTTGTAGCCTGGTCTTCTAGTAATTCATTTAAGTGTGATTCCATTTTGGTAACTGGTATTTGGTTATGCAATATAGTATTGATTTCTTAAGTTGCTACTTATTTATGATAGGTCATTTGAGGGTATAGTTGCGCTACATGAAGTGTTGTACTCATTATATTAGCTTAAAGTAATTGACGAGGATTGCTTGACCTTAATGAGTATGATTTGGAAATTTACTACTGATGGTTAGAGTAGATCGCATTTATTACCAGGACTTTGCTTATGCTCTTGTGATATTATAATTCCTTATGTCTTGTTCTCTGACTCAGTTACACTCGATTGTTGCTTAAAAATTGATTTATAAGTATAGTATTATATCTAGTTAGGTTTTGGTTATGTTGGAATGCCTTTTAGGTGGAATGTGCGTCAATTAGATTGTTAAATGAATTGTAGTTGGACTATTGTTGAATGTTTCCTAAGTGGTAATTGCGTCCATTAAAATGATGTATGTTCTGTAGTAGATTTTTTTCTCACACCCTGAATAATTGATGATTAAGTTGCTTAATTGATTTAGTGATGTTCGGTTTAATTGTATTAGTGGGAATTAGACACCTCCTTGTTCCTCAGAACATTCACCATCCCTGAGACCTAAAAGTGGTCAAAATCAATTGGATGAATCCTGGACTTGAGTGTTTCTTATGTGTCCTGGAGGTCCTAACCTTGCAGGGTAGGTTGGGCAAGTAGTTATTTTGGTATTCAATGTCTAGTTGACCATTATTTATATTTTTCTTCATATGCTTTTGCTGTGTTGAACTGCATCACTATTTATGTTTGTGTGTTGAACATGTGTCATTTTTATTTATGTTAATGAGTTGGCCTTATGAAATTATTGATTTCGTTGGCGTGTCACTTGTAATTCTATAAATATATGTTGTGACAACTCAAATTCCTAATGCAAAGAAAGAACTTTTTTTTTACCTTGTACATTGCTATTCGTTATCGTAATGGAGGGATGTTACATATGGTATCAGAGCGGGTTCAACCCTACAACTTGGGAATCATTACACCTTCCACTCTATTAAACACTTGATTATTAACATATCGTTGATTAAAATGGAAAATGTCCATGCGAGTAATCCTGGATAGAGGACTCCATGGAGGTAGACGACATGGTGCTAGGGGAAGAGGCATGACGCCTCTAGTAGCATCCAGTTGGAGGGGTATAACCCCCAAGGAGAATAACAAGTCATTATTCAAGAGAATATTGTTGTGGGGGATGTGGTTGGTCTGACGAGGTCCTTCTAGAGGATGTCAAAGGCCTTGATTAACTGACTAGATAGAGATGAGTCTATGGCGCCTGTACCCAATGAGGGTTCACAACACGCTCCAGTTGGAAATGGTAGCATTCACAAAGAACTAGAGAAGGTTAAGTTTCTCGAGTTCATGGGTGCCACGGGAAACTCATCCGTTGAGACATGGTTGGAGAACATGGCAATTTGCTTCGCACTTCACGATTACACCTCCAACATGAAAGTCCGCATGGCAGTCTCTTAGCTGAAGGGGAGCACTCTTCTATGGTGGAAGATGCTCCTACCTCAAATAAACATGGCCATCGAAGACATTTCGTGGGAAAGGTTCGAGTAGTTCTTCCGAGAGAGGTACTTATCAGAGGAATTCATTGAGCGCAAGCTCAATGAGTTCAACGCATTACGATCGGGTGGTCGTACGGTTCCCGATTCATGGAGTTTCTTGGTATACTCCACATCTGAACACCGAGAAGATAAAGGTAAACAAGTTTGTGTTTGGCCTTAACTTCTGCATTCGTTCGAAGGTGGGGATCCTAATGCCTCATATGTTGCACGAGGTAGTCCAGAAGGCCCTCATAAATGAGGAAGAGATGACCAGGGGGGACAGGGAAGGACTCCTGCAAGACCGACTAGACAGACGACGTCAGGTGCGCAACAACAACATACACCAGTCGACATACATCAAGGTATCAGGATACATTGAGAGGATCCATGTTCACAACACCGCGATGATCAACTCCTCAATGGGGGACTCCCTACAGAGGACCACCGCATTAGTAGCAGTGTCGTCCGCATCAATTATTGTTTAGGCTTGTTCAACAAAACATACCAGGATCTCAGGTCGGTAGGCCAACAACCTCTACTTCAGCGACCAGGAGTACTGGACCAAAGACCAGGTGTCAGACATGGGGAGAGCCACATTACTAGTGATATTGTTCGGTTGAGAAGGCCAGAGAGGCCATGTCAACTGGACAGACTACAGTTGGAGAATTGGGCAAGGCCTACAAGATTCATGCCATAGTGAATAACCGCCATGCTAAGCACCAGTCCACTATGCTCAAGACGTCAGCTACCACTAACCTTTTAGTATTTTGATATATCTCGGTGCTACAGAGAAATTTATTTCTTGTGCAAAGCTAAAAATAATTAAGGTAAAGGAAGTCAAACATGACGATTTTATATACGTAGAAATGGCTTCAGGTGCCAAACAAAAGTTTGGAGGAAGGGTTACAGGCTATCACATTAACTTAGGAGATTTTGTAACGAAGTTCGACCTATATGTCACGATCTTAGGATCGTATGACATCATGATCGACATGGACTGGTTGGAATCACATGATGCGATACTCAACTGTATGATGAAACAGGTGAATTTGACCGATGATGAGGGACAAAGAAGGGTGACCGTGGGAACAAAGGAGTGTCCTTGAGGTTTGTTCCTTCCCTACAAATGCAGAAGAGCATGTGCAAGGGATGTAAGTTATATGCAATCTTAGCACTAAACGACAAGGGTGAGGCGGAAGGATTAGAAAATCTTTCAGTAGTATGAGAGTTTGTTGACATGTTCCCAAAAGAGTTACTAGGTCTGCTGCCCGAAAGAGAGTTGGAGTTTACAATTGACTTGAAACCTGGTACTGAACCGATAGCAAGAACGCCTTATCAGATGTCAATGCCCAAGTTACAAGAGTTGAAAATGCAACTGAAGGAGTTGTTGGACCTAGGACTTATGCGTCCAAGTGTTCCACCTTGGGGTGCGCCTGTTATTTTCATAAGAAAGAAGGATTGGTCGTGGAGACTTTGTATTGACTACCGTTAATTGAACAAGGCAACAATCAATAACCAGTATCCGTTTCCAAGAATAGACC
This sequence comes from Picea mariana, assembly GCA_032191745.1. NCBI lineage: Eukaryota > Viridiplantae > Streptophyta > Pinopsida > Pinales > Pinaceae > Picea > Picea mariana. The sequence goes on along the minus strand of JASDQU010103387.1, from coordinate 31,788 downwards.
ATTTGTTTGATCAAATGAAAGGTGCGACGGTGTTTTCAAAGATCGACTTGAGATCAGGTTATCACCAATTACGAATTAAAGAGGAAGACATTCCTAAGACTGCATTCAAGACGAGGTTCATACATTACGAGTTTACTGTTTTATCGTTTGGACTGACAAACTCCCTGGGGGTATTCATGAGCTTGATGAATGGGTTGTTCTGCAAATAATTGGACAACTTTGTTCAAGTATTCATTGATGATATTGATATATTCTCGGATGAAAGAAGAACATGACGAACATTTACAGTGTTTACAGGGAAACAAATTATATGGGAAACTGTCGAAATGTTCTTTTTACCAATCAAGGATTCATTACTTAGGGAATTTTATATCCAACGAAGGCATCGTTGTGGATCCAGCAAAGGTAGAGGCTATTATAGAATGGCTTGCACTGATAAACGTACTGGAAGTATGCAACTTTATGGGTTTAGCGGGATATTACCAACGGTTTGTCGAAGGTTTTTCCAAGATAGGAAAACCTATCACATAATTGCAAAAGAAAAACAAGAAGTTTATATGGAGCGAAGAGTGCACAGAAGCATTTCAAAGGATCAAGGAGTTGTTGACGACAACGCTGATACTAAAACTCCTCGACATGGACCGGGAATTCTTGGTATGCACGGACGCATCCAAGGAAGGTTTAGGCGGAGTATTGATGCAAGACAGTCGAGTGATCGCTTACATCTTAAGGAAATTAAGAAAGAATGAGGAGAACTACGCAGTGCATGATTTAGAGTCATTGGCCATTGTGTATGCCTTGAGAGTGTGGAGACACTATCTGATTGGAAAAAATTTCAAACTAAAAACAGATCATTTTGGGTTGCAGCACATATTTACACAGAGTAACTTGAACGTGTGACAAAGGCACTGGTCAGAATTGCTTAGCGAATACGATTTTGAGATTACTTACATAAAAGGAACAATGAACAGAGTGGCAGATGCGTTGAGTCGGAAACCACGCATATTTCGATGATACCTCTTTAGACGAATCTTCAAGAAAAGATTCTAACTATACAGTTTGGCAATGACTGGTATAAAGAGGTTAAGGAAAATATCAGACAAGACACCATGATGGTGCCAAAGTTTGAAGGATATACATTGGGCAACGATGGATTGATGAGGTATAATAACTGGATTTACGTATCGCCTAACAACGAATTAATAAGTTTGATCTTAATTGAATCTCATAGAGCAGTGTACATGGCTCATCCAGAAGTCATGAAGATGAGGGCAAACCTTAAGCCCTTATTTTTATGAAAAGGAATGAAAGCGGACAAAGTTAGCTATGTGGTAAGGTGTCTAGAATGTCAGTGAGTGAAGGTTGAACATAGACATTCGGCCAGATTATTACAGCCACATGCTATTCTGGAATCAAAATGGGAGGTCATTTCGATGAACTTCATTGTTTGATTGTCGCTGACGGCAAGGAGGCACAACTCGATTTTCGTGGTAGTTGACACCTTGATGAAGAGTGCACATTTTATTCCTGTGTGCTTGATGTATCAGGCGCCAAACATAGAGAGAGATTTTATCAGTGATATTTTGAGATTACATGGTGTACCGAAAAGGATTATATCCGATCAATGATCGGTGTTTACAGGACGATTTTGGACTAGTTTCCAAGAGGCCTTGGGAACACAACTTAACTTTAGTACAACGTATCACCCTGAGATAGACGGGCAGAAAGAAAGAACGAACCAAATTTTGGAAGATGTGTTGTGTATGTATGTAATGGACCAACATAAACGTTGGGAAGAATTCTTACCATTGGTAGAGTTTGCATACAATAATAGCTATCAAAGTACCAATAAGATGACACTATTTGAGTTTCTCTACGGGTGACCATGTCGAACGTCGTTGAGATGGGATTGACTTGAGGATAGGGTCCTGGTAGGGCCAAAATCGATCCAAGTAATGGAAGAACAAATGCAATTGATAAGACAAAGGATTAAAGAAACGCAAGATCGGCAGAAGAGTTATGCTGATGCGCAATGCATTGACCGCACTCACAAAGTTGGCGACCAAGTTTTTTTGCAGGTGAAACCGCACTAGAGTTCGATCAAGTTTGGAAAGGGTGCTAAACTAAATCCTAGGTTTGTGGGACCTTTCGAGGTTGTGGAAAGGAAAGGGCTCGTGGCCTATCGACTAGTCTTTCCTGATTCTTTGAGGCATATGCACCATGCATTTCATATATCTTCTTGAGACATTATGTTAGTGATCCTACCCATGTGATTGATATGAGTTCTTTGCAGGTGTCGGATGAGGGTGCACTCACGAAGGAGCCAATCTGCAACCTAGACCATCGCATTCGATAGCTACGGCGTTGAACATTCGATAGGGTCAAGGTCCACTGGAACAATTATAGTCCACACTCGGGTACCTGGGAGGATGCATATGATATGTGTCAACAGTTTCCTTACTTATTTGATGGTTTAGACATCTAGATCTTGTCAGATACTTTATTTACTTCATTTTATATACTATACAACTTCGGGACGAAGTTTAAAACAAGAGGTGGTGTATGTAACATCCCTCTCTTGCCAGGACGTGCTATTGAATTATTCTTTGAGGACACTTGCGTGCAAGTGATCCAGTTATAGTACATGGTTATTATTCGCTTATGTATTTTTATGATGATGTTGATGGATTATGATTTTATGTTATTATTATATGTGTATTGACAGATGTTATTGACGAGTTTCCCTGAGTGTGCAGGACAGTTGATGGATTGTGGATGCTGAGGGCATCAATGGACCTCCTTGGACTCTGGATTGAGTCAGTGAGTGGATTGTATTGGTTTGAGTATTTCATTTATGCATATGTGACATATGATCATTTATAGTATGATTTTATATATGGATCATTGATAGTGTTTCGTTGATGGATGTAGGTTGACAAATGCTTACTAATATGACTCATATAAAGAGTAAAGGGGCCATGCACATAGATCAAATATTGAGGGAGAGGTGTGGAAACGTCCCTGTCACATCCTACTAGCACTCCCATCGTGGATCGAATTGTAGGTTAACAATTACCTAGTTCAAGAGGTCCACGATCCCGTGAGGAAAGACTGATACAGTCGCTCATGAAGATTTCTAAGGGGCACGCAATAAGACAGGTTCCTTATTCATTAGAATCCCTTAGTCTCTCACAAGGTCGCCCAAATGGATTATTGACTCCAACGGTTGGAAAACTACCAAAACCAGACAAAGACGAGTGGAACCCTTGGAGCACGGAGTGCATCTTGAAGGGCACGTCGTGTAAATAAAATTTGAGTCAATGAATTTAGGCGGCCTAGAAAACCCTAAGAGAACAATTAACCTTGTAAAATCTTGAGCACTGCCAGATCAATCAATTAATTAATTAATTAAGGATTGAAATTATTAATTTTAAATCCCAAATGAAAGTCTAAGCCTATTTAAAAATTAAGCCTAAGTCTAAGCTTGGTGAGAATATTAAAACTAAATTACAAATAAAATAAAATAAAATAGGAAAGAGGTAAATCAATTCAAGAAATTAAGAAAGATGAAATAAGTCTAAAGAATTAATACCATACATTTGTGAGCAGAAAATACCAAATTGGAATTTAAGATAAGAAAGGAATAAATTATAAAAGAGTGTGTGCACATAGAAAGGTATCTAGAATCTAGTTAACCCTAGTCTAACTAGAGAAGAATCTTATTTTAACTCAACTCGGTTTTAGAAAATCGTGAGTCATTAATTGGAAATAAGGGGAATAAAGAGACAACTATGAGTGATTTAAGGAGCACTTTTAGAATGGGTGAGGGAAATTGACTTTTATTAAAATAAATTGTGGAATTACTTGTGCAACTTGGGGGAGAGGATGACAAGTGTATGGGGGGGAATAAATCTAATTTATCTAAATTAAAAAGTGAATTAATTGTGCAAGGGGGAGTTTTCTTTGAGGAAAATCCTATAAAGAAAATGAAAAAGAGGGGAAATGAACACACTAGTTAAGAGTAAAGTTATGTTGCATAATTGTTTACTTGTTTTACTTGTGAGAGTTGGGATACCCAGCTTGAGAGAGACTGGTGGCTCTACCTTGTGAGGCAAGCTGGGAGCTAGAGGATTTATGGTTGTGTGTGTGTGTGGCCTCTTTGCGGATCATGGGATTAAGGGGGAAGAAGAGTACCCCTAGCATTGGTTGGGAGGTACCGTTGAAGTCTCACGATTAGCGATCGGAAGAAGGAAGGAGCGCCATCTGCTGAGGATCATATGTGACTTCATTGTCATCAGTTACAGTACTCTTATTGTGAATTGATGTTGTATTAGATTTACTTGTATAATAGCGTTGTTATAACTTCGCCATAGTATGTTATTGTAGATTAGAATGTATCAACAAGCTCCTTGAGGGTTCTTGAGTCAAGAAATTAACTGATCATGGTTGTCCCTTAAATCTCTGGAACTGAAAAATGGTTGTTATTAGATGTTTATTTATATGAGTTCCAAATGCGAATTGATCAAGGTCATTGTTATGGGAACGTACATCATAATTTTATTAATTTATTTCACTGGACAATTAAACCCCTCATATATATATTAAAGACTGTAGATGTTATAGGTGAAATTTCACCGAGGGAAATTGGTTACAATACCGAGATCTCGATCTTAAGTTGGAAGGATAAATGTTTCCCTTTTAGAGTCAAATCCCTTGTAAATCTGGGAGATAGCGTAAGGGGCGTGAGGGGGGGGGTGGTTGTGAGGTCGTGCACAAACGGTTTCCTTTTCCCCTTTTAAAGAAAAAAAAACGCAATAAACTGAGTGTAGAAGGTTCTTGCATGTTATTTTATTTTATGTAATTTTCTCTATTCTAGATCACATATCCTTTGGAGTGAGAGTGTCATGTTCAACCTTGCTGGAGGGGTGCCCGTCACCATCGTCACTGTGTCCGCCTAGTAACCACCTTATTCTTGCATGTAACTTATACAAGAGGAATATCGGTTAATCGTCCTCTAAGAAAACCTCATTGCACATGCAGCACCTCGGGAATCGAGGCAGAGCTTCTGCATGCAAAATACATTTGATGTCAGTGGCATTCCTATCACCTGGCCATTACCCAAGGATTTTCTCCATGCATTATCCCATCTATCCTTAACCTGTAACTGTTGGATCCAGTGTTTCTCAGGTTCATAGCGCCAAGGAGGGCCATGCGAGTTTGTTGAATCTGACCTCTATATTCCCTTTCCGGAGTTTCAACACTGTTGCTCGTTGCTGAGTATTTTTGGGATGGAGCCTTACACATCATAAGTTCACCTGCATTTGGAGAAATCCTTGTCTCATGATTCTCTTGGGTTCAAAAAGGATTTCAATGCAACAACATATAGTCCCCTTCGTCTGAGACCAAATCCTCTTTCCTTTAACCGTGGTCTACAAGTTTATTTAGCGAGTACGAGTCGAGTTGAGGAATTGATCTCGAGGCTGGGGAATTATGAACTCCTTGCAAAAAAAATATCGCCCTTATTGTTGGTACTCAAGAGAGGAACCAGCGTATACCTCCTTCGAATTCGGGCTCTCAAGCTGAGGTCTATCGAGTATTAGTCAGCCCGTCAACAACTCTAGATTGGTTGAGTCACCACTTCACCCGTATTCCTTCAGCATAGTTTGTTCGAGGATCCTTTAGTTGATTGTTTAGAGCTCAAGCTCGTAATACTTTCACTTAGCACTGGAAAAGGACTCTCCGGAGATGGGTCTTCTATGTTTATCCGTCATCGGTCCCTCCCCATTTGCTTAGTCTCTCAAGAGTGATTTAATGGATCAGTAGGAGGGCAACTTGAACAACTTGGTTCGACCTTAGGAACCAAGAAGCCTATGAATGAGATTTCTCACACTCTGTCACTTCACACTCCAAACCTTATCTTCCCACAATCGTTTTACTCATGCCATGATCTATCCCCCACCGAGTCGAAAGGATAAGCCCTTCAGTTCTGGTGACGTGTTAGTTTTTGGGGTCACAAAACTACCTTCTGTGATAACATCCATTGTAAAGGAAACGAGAGGGAGAACACCCTTGCTGTTACCAGAAGGTAGTTGGAACACCAGGCGGACCCTTCGAAGAATCACTTAAACTCGAGAAGTTAATAGCTAGCATCATCTTGGGTTCTTATGACAGTTTAGGTCAGCCCTTAGCTGATTTCTATCGTGGGAAGCTACACGGCCTTTAAAAGAATTATTTTTGAATCCCTTTAAAATAATTTGGTCTTCCCTTGAACTTCTTCAATGAACTTTTAACTTAGTTTGGGAATTCTTATATTTTGATTGGGTCATTCCTGGATCCTTTCAAGGAATTGTAAGTCAACTTGAGTTTATTCGTCTCGTTAAGATAAGACTTGATTTCCATTTTGAATCCACATGTATAAGTATAGGTAAGTTAGTTGGGAGTTAACATAACTATGGCTCAATGGGCAATGAACCCTTCAAATTCTTTAATGATTTTTGCAGCCTGATCTTCTAGTAATTCATTTAAGTGTGATTCCCTTTTGGTAACTAGTATTTGGCTATGCAATCTAGTATTGATTTCTTAAGGTGCTACTTATTTATGATAGTTCATTTGAGGGTATAGTTGTGCTACATGAAGTGTTGTACTCGTTATAGTATCTTAAAGTAATTGACGAGAATTGCTTGACCTTAATGAGTGTGATTTGGAAATTTACTATTGATGGTTAGAGTATATCTCATTTATTACCAGGACTTTGTGTATTCGCTTGTGATATTATAAATCCTTATGTCTTGTTCTCTGACTCAGTTACACTCGATTGTTGCTTAAAAATTGATTTATAAGTATAGTAGTATATCTAGTTAGGTTGTGGTTATGTTGGAATGCCTTATAGGTGGAATATGGGTCAATTACATTGTTAAATGAATTGTAGTTGGACTATTGTTGAATGTTTCCTAAGTGGTAATCGTGTCCATTAAAATGATGTATGTTCTATAGTAGATTTTTTTGTCGCACCCTGAATAATTGATGATTAAGTTGATTAATTGATTTAGTGATGTTCGATTTGATTGTATTAGTGGGAATTAGACACCTCCTCGTTCCTCAGAATAGTCATCAGCCCTGAGACCTTAAGTGGTCAAAATCAATCAAATGAATCCTAGGCTTGAGCATTGCTTATTTGTCCTGGAGGTCCTAACCTTGCAGGGAGGTTGGGCAGGTAGTAATTTTGGTATTCAGTGTCTGGTTGACCATTATTTATATTTTGTTTCAAATAATTTTGTTGTGTTGAACTGCGTCACTATTTATGTTTATGCGTTGAACATGTGTCGTTTTTATTTATGTTAATGCATTATCCTTGTGACATTATTGATTTCATTGACGTGTGGCTTGTAATGTTATTAATATATGTTGTGACGACTCAAATTCCTAATGTGAAGAAAAAAAATATTTACCTTATACATCACTATTTGTTATCGTAATGGAGGGATGTTACATTATCATGTAATAGCAATAAAATGGATAAAAATGATTTGATTTCCTTCAAATAAGGTAGAATCTGCAAAAAAATGGTTACCAATATCTTCATTTATTCAAATTTTGGCTAGACCTATAAATAAAATAATAATTTTTTTTCTATTTGTTCAAAATTTCACTAAAATTATGAAGTAATAGCCTTAAATATCTCAATTTCTTCCAAATTTGTCAAAATCGAATTGTTCACTTTATGAAAAGGTAAAGAATATTTTTTTAATTTTATCTGCATTCGATTCTTAACCATGGCAAGAAATATCTCCTTTGCAACCTTATTTGGCGAGTACATAAGTCTTCAATATTTCCATAAACACAGCGTTAGCTTCAGCGATGCTAAGGATACAATGCGAACTTGAACAGTGATTTAAAAATAAATTCAATGGCCACATTGGGCATCGTGCACTTGATGTAGTATGCTAGTGTGCCATCATATTTGAAAGATCAAAATGTATGATGAAATCTGACATCATTTTATTGCAATTAGATGACAAATGGAAAGAACGATAACATTTGGGAGCTTAGGTGGGAGAAGAAATTGGAGAGGATCGATCTTTTTTGGGTGTGAAGAGAGAAGATTGGGAAAAAATTGAAGAGTAGATTCAAACAAAGGTATGTGGTTTAGATGACAAGTGGAAAGAGCATATTGGAGAAGATCTGCCTTTCTTGGCTAGGAAAACAAATTAGAGTAAAACCAAACATATCTTGGAATTGGGATTTGTTGGATACTTATCGGTCTATCTTTTCTTTCTGTTTCTTGAGCATGGCCATGCTTAATTGTTTCAACATTCAATTATGTGTGATGTCTTTCTTGTTTTTATTTCTTTTCTTTGTTATTTATTTCGTTTATGATTTGGTTTTGGTTTTGTTCGTTTCTATTTTGGCTCTAATTGGTTGGGGACAAGAAATTAGCTTTGGTTGGTTGGGGTCGAGAGGGAGGGCGATGTTGAGCGTAATATGGGAGGAGGGATCCAAGGGGTGGGCAATGGCGAAGGCTAAGTGTGAAGGTCTGTATTTTGTTATTTTTTATTTAAATTTTGGGATGGCAATGCAAACCATTATTTCATGGCTAGGTATGTATTTATGGAACTATTTTCTTTTTTTGTTATGTTAATATGCTTTGTTTTGTCTAGGAGTGCAGATGCATAATTAAAAGACCAATTAATAAGTGTAGAAAATACATATGCCACATATTTTAATGATTGCAGGTGATTGTTTTTAGTCTTGGCTTCCTTCAAATCATATTTTTGAAGTGCTAGTAGGATAAAAACTCATGGATGTGCTTAATAAAACTGAGGTTTAGATGCATCTATGCTACAATTTTTATTTTCCATTGTCTTCATCTTCCCATTCCATGCAAGGGTTTAAACAATTCTCTTAGTGTTCAAGGATTTTGGTCAGTGATCCTAAGGATAATCATTGAGCAAAAGCCTCAAACATTAAGAAAAAATTCCAAACCCTTGCATGGAATGGGAAGATGAATATAGGGGGAAATAAAAATTGTAGCATAGATACATCTAAACCCTGGTCTTATTAAGCACATCCATGAATTATTATCCTACTAACAATTCAAATATTCGATCTGAAGGAAGCCAAAACTTAAAAGCTCATTTGCAATCGTGAAAATCCACGACATTTGTATTTCTTCCTCCGCACTCCTAGACAAAACAAAATAAAACAAATTAGTTCCATAAATACATACGTAACCATGAAATAGCGGATTGCATTGCTATCCAAAAATTACTTCCCCCAATGTTATTGTAATAAATATTTCTACCATCTAGTCATTTCATGCCTACTTCTTCTCTCCCTATCTCCTTAAACAATACTTTCATTATTATATTCGACAGGTATATGCTACCTAGTAGCCTTGTTTTATTATGAATCATAAATTATTTTTGTTTTATATTTGAAAGATTAAAAAAGATTTTTTATTTTTATTTTTTATATGGTTTCTAGCCTTGTTTTATTATGGATCATAAATTATTTTTGTTTTATATTTGAAAGATTAAAAAAGATTTTTTATTTTTATTTTTTATATGGTTTGTTTTTATATGATATAAAAAATAAAAATTATTATTATCCAAGTAAAAGATTAAAAAAAAATTCACCCAAAAACATTTTTTTCTTTTTCATATTTATTTTACCTTTAAGATGAAAATTATGCTCTTATTACTTTTCGAGCACAGAAACAAAATTCTAAAGAATCACAAGTAATCACTTACCCTCTTAAGGTTCAATAGACCAATTCGCTCTTAGTGGGTGTTAATCACCATCATCATCATGTTTCACTTGAGGTGATTACCCTCTTAAGGTTCAATAGACCAATTCGATCTGAGTGGACGTTAATCATCATCATCGTCATCATGTTGCACTTGAGGGGAAGGTCTCATGTTTTGCCCTTTAAGATGAAAATTTTTCTCTTATGCTCTTAGTATATATGTTGCACTTGAGGGGAAGGTACGGAAAGGTAAACCCATTAAGGTCATGTCATGATGATTTACCTTTAAGATGAAAATACGATTGTATCATTTATTTAATTTGGATTGGTATTTTTGTTTATAGTTGATTATTTTTAATAGGGTTGTATCATTTATTTAATTTTGATTAATTATTGGTATATATGTTGCACTTGAGGGAAAGTTCCTCAAAGGTAAATCCAGTAAGGTCCCAATAAGGTCATGTCTTGATGTTTTACCTTTAAGATGAAATCAATGTTGCACTTTTTTAGATTTTTTTGGAAATAATTTTTTTTCCTTCCTTTACACATTAGATCTTTAATAGGGTTGTATCATTTATTTAATTATGATTAGTATTTTTGTTTATAGTTGATTATCTTTAATAGGGTTGTATCATTAATTTGATTTTGATTAATATGATTAGTATTTTTTTTAAATAGTTGATTGGTTATAAATTTAAATATTTGTTTGAAATGGTTTTTAATATTTTTTAATAAATATTTTAAATATTTTTTAAAAAATTAAATAATTTTAAATATATTTATTATATAATATGTTTATATTATTGTTATAAAAAAATTATGTAAAAGTCTTCTCGAAGAGTTTGGGCCTCTCTCAATTCTCAATATGTATGGACCTTACAAAGGACTCCAAACCATTAACACCAAAGCCCTAGGGATCCTAGCCCTAGAACCTTACAAATGACTTCAAACCCTCAACACCCAAGCCCTAGGTCTCCTATCCCTAGGCCCTTACACCCCCACACCAAACCCAACACCCAAGTCATAAGTCTCCTACCACTAGGCCCTTACACCCCCACGCCTAACCCTCACCACCCTAGGGCTTAGGCTCCCTTACCCTTAGAATTCATCGTTGCAACCCCTATACCGTCATATCCATAGTCCCTATTAGTTACCCCTCTGCTTCCCTATCAACAAACCCTACCACCTATATCCCTAGATCCCCCATACCCCCAGCCTCCCTATACTTCCCAGCCCCAACACTACCACTATAAACCCTTGGCACCCTGAGCCCTAGGCCCCCATAGCCCCAAACCCATTGTTGCAACCCCTAGGCACCCAACCCAACCACCACGACCTCTAGACTACTCTATCCCCTAAATCCTTGACCACCTCCTCCCCGTTGTTGAACCTAGCCTAGCCTACCCTACCCTAGCCCAACTTAGCCTATTTTATCCTAAGACTACCCACTTTAGCCAACTTTACTCTACCTCGCCCTACTCTCTAGCCTATTTACCCCAGTTACACTACCCTATAATTTATTTTGTTGTATCTTATCCTACCTTGGCCTACGTTAGCCTAGCTTAGACTATCCTATCCAAAAATTATCCTACCCTACTTTACCTTAGGCCTAGCCCTAACTTATCCTACCCTTAACATACTCTATGTATGTTATAAGGGAAAAACTCTCTATGGCTAAGGGTAAACCACAATAGACAGGTATGACTGCAGAAATCAACTCAATTCCATTGTATGCTATATAAACTAATGTGCAAGATAAGAAAGAGGCCTACCTCGATCCAATGTTCGTTGATGTTCCACCGTTGAGCACTTCGACCCAAAGCTTTATACCTGCAACAAGTTCTCAACAAACAAGCAGAGAAAATACATAGTGATAATATAAAGGGGTTAGCACATTAGATAACATAATCCATTAATAAACATTACAAACATGCCCATGGATAATAATCATATATTTTCACGATACCAATAGGACGGGAAAGGAGTATTTCTATTAATAATTGATCAACAGAAGTGACAACATTACAGACTTCTATGTCGGCATGGTTCGAAACCAAGAAACCAAGTTCCTTCCAACTGGGCTCCCACCACTTCAATCCTCCACCAAAGGCAAGCTCATAGGAGAGAGACAATGAGGTTCTCTCAACAATAGGGAAAGAGCTTGGGGGTTGAACAATGTGTTCAGACTTGAGGGACAAAGGTATGCAGACTCAATATGAAGTAATTTCTCCAGAGTAACTTTGCTCTCAAAGTTGAATGTTTTTTCCTCTTTTCCATAGCTCGAAATTGTTCTTTTATAGTCTTCAAAATGCAACTGAAGGGCCGAGTCAGAACGTTTCCAGTATGTAGAAGGCCAAGGATCAGAGATCTCTTATCGTGACATGGAAACCCGACTCCGTATTGTATCTTTTGGCACAAATACTGATGTACGCGGGTTGTAGTGGAGTAGCCTGCGTATACACATGCTGTATAGAAGATAGGGTGCGTATATGTGGAAAAATGTGTATTTTTGGCTGTAGATTCATCAAAAAGGGATGACAAGTCTGCATAGGGAAATGGAAAAGGGCCCTTTGTGCAAGATAGCAATGGTGAGGCAAATCTTGCTACAATAGATGCCCCCTAATGTGTGAGATCAGAGAAGTATCTGTGATGGTCGAAATACATTATAAATAACCTAGGAGTGGAGTGGTAGAGAACCAATTGGACGAACTCGATTTTTCATTACATTATGCACTAACTTTGCATACATGGCTGCTAAGAATACAATGCGGATCCATGTGGAAAATATACCAAATAAGTGTTTGTGGCCATGAATAGGCAAATACAAATGTGGTTATATGCCAAACGTTCTCATAGTCACGAACAAGGCCCAATGAAACCAGTATCAAAATCAATCTAAATATATCTGTATACCATGGAGTACAATCTGATCTCCCATGATCACTAAAGTCAAATAGGTGATGGTCCAATGAAAGGGAAGCAACAGCTCAAGAAAGTTGCGACCACGATGTCTCCAAGTCTTCTACACTATTTGCCAAGGGTGCAAGTCTACATCATGTGAATAAAGGAGTTGAGGTCAAACAAAATAAGACATTGTTTGATTATTGGTCATTGAGGTATACCGTTAAGAAATGCGATACAACCTACCAATAATGAAAGTAGCAAGGCACTGAGATACATAGATAGATCAGTGAGTCTGACTCCAGTGATGATTCTCACAATGCAACGTGCAAAGCTCCAGATTAAATAACTGAGGGTCGGGGCGGAGATAAGAGTGAGCTAGCAGGACTAGAGGCGCTCCGTAGCTCAGTTATAACACTATAATCCCCGATCATCCTTGTGTGTCTATCGATCTCCCTTCCTACCCGATCTGAAATTGTAGCCCCAGTATTGATATAATGATTCCAAGGTGTGATGCCATCCAGGCCAAGTCATACGTAGCCATGCTCCACATCTTTATAATACGCTTAGTTCAAAATTCGATCGACAAATGCCACCAGCATCTTTTGAAGCAAAGGAATAGATGGGAGCAAGACTAAAGTAAGTAAGTGAAGGAAGTAAAAGAAATATAGTAGGATATCGATGGACATAGGATGGGAATAAAAACACAATAATACACACACCACCTATAGAGGTAGCAGCTCGAGATTGAGTTCGTTCCCCCGGTAAAGACCCGGTTGGGATACCACTTCTTGGAAAATTTTAAAAGAGGATAATACAGAATTGGTAAAGACCCAGTTTGGATACCACTTCAATGACAATTTTTGAAGAGAAAACAATAGATATTGACCAAACCCAAGGGAACGAGGTCATCTCTCGTTCTTCGTGATCACACATTCCATCTCTCTAAAAGCATCTAATGTGTTGACAAATCTGACATGGTTATAGCATTGGTATCTAATATTTCATTATTATTTGGGAACATTCAATGGCCTCTCAACCACTTAGTATGTTGTTCACGACATCCCTATTATTGCAATAGAAACTCGGGGAAAAAAAACACAATTACTACTCCAATGTAAATCTCTCAACAATTAAGCGGTCTTGTATACGTTTTTTTTCAAGCTCATTGTAAAGATAACGCATGGTATTTTTATTTTTTTTCACACAAAATTATATTAATGATTTTGTTTGGGATAAGAAAAATCCATTGGGATTCGCAATAACTTGTATGTTCTTGATCTAGTTTATGTGTGAGCCTATTCAAAATAGACCTTGTGAGGATCACAAAACCTCAAATTGGAACTACAACAATGAGAATCGCGATTATGTTCATTCAATTTTCTGCATCATCAATTCCTTACTCCTATCATCATTCCCCTTTCTCCAATTTCATGTATCTTTATCCATAACATTCATTATTTCCAGAAACATTGACATCGGTGTGGCGATTCATTAAGTGCCAAATATTTGAGAAAGCTCCTTAGATCTCTTTCCCCGTGCCTCGTTGCAAGCTGAAGAGCAATGAGAGGTATCATTTACAACCTCGATGCATGGAGCAATGTTTTTATGCCCGGGTGGGATTCTTAAGTAAGATATGGAGAAGGTAACATAATTCCATGGAAAACTTTAGTGCCTAAATTTCGCACATGGGCTAATCTTGCATGTTTTCTTTCCAAAAAAAGATTCGTCGATATCCATTTTTTTTTCGAAGTGATTCACCCAAATTCTATAAGATAAAGGCATTTTTCTCTAAAAATCGCCAAAATTTTCTAGAAATTATACAATATCCTTAGAAATTTGAATATTCTAACAAAAAGATCGCCAAACATTTTATGGATGGAATTTTAAGAATTAGTAAGATTCACCAAGGTTTCTACACTTTAAGATAAGTATGGATCCCTAAAATTTTCCTTGCATCATTCATGTTATCCTTAGGTCTATGCAATAGGGATTATGCTCTAAAATCCACTATGTCACACATT
>JASDQU010103386.1:133551-151534 GCA_032191745.1 Picea mariana | reverse complement strand
CAGTAAATATTTTTGTCATTTACAAAATTACAAACAATAACCATATATCTTTGAAATACTAAAATTAACTAAGTTTACGTTTTTAATTAAAATGTTCTCAATTGTTAATGCTTATAAGTGGTTCAATACTCAAACGTATCTCAACTCTTTTATTCTCCAATGTTTCTAAGGCATGCCGAGCTAAGAATACATTATGTCCATGTAAACATACAATGGACATTTTTTTCACAAGGCAGAAAAGTCATAAAATTAACCCATTCAATAAATTAATGATTGAAGTTTCAAAAATATTATTAGTGAGGTTTCGTATTGGAGCCTTGAATGACTATTGGATTCAAAGGATATTTGTGAAGGATTAAATCATTTGATCGAAGTAATATGGAATGAGTATATATTGAATTAACCATTTCTATTGCCTAAATTGTATTGGAAAGTCAATAGTGAAATTGATTACGGGGAGATTAGTAAGTGGAATGGGATAATGAGGTGACATATATATAATCTCAAATTCATATAAAATTTGGGTTACAATTATTTTATTTATTACATTCAAATTTACAATTTATTTATTATATCCAAATTTTTATTACATCCAAATTTATAAATGAAATTAATATGTTTTATTAAATTTTTAGAATGAAGTTAATATGTTTTACTAAATAAATGTGTAACTTTACTACATGGATGATATTTTTTTAGTAAATAACTACTAGTTAAGTTATGTGTATATTTTATTATTAATATTTTTATAAAATRGAATTAATATGTTTTATTTATAAAATAAAGTTTATATGTTTTACTAAATACATGTATACCTTTACTATATGGATGATATGTTTTAGTAAATAACTATTATGTATATTTCATTATTAATATTTTTTGTAATGTACAATTCAGTTAATTAATTTATAAAATAAGTTATATTAGGTTAAAATAATTATATTAAAAAATGGTTAGTTAATTAATTTATGAAATAAGTTATATTAGGTTAGAATAATTATATTAAAAAATGGTTAGTTAATTAATTTATAAAATAAGTTATGTTAGGTTAGAATAATTATATTAAAAAATGGTTATTTGAATAATATTAAATGGATCATGTTACAATTTTTTTATTAATAAAATGAGAAAAAAATTATTAATAAAATGGAAAAGAGATATATAAAATGAATAAGATGTAAAAGATAAATTTACTTATTAATAAATAATGTAGATAAAACTAAGCTTATATTAACTTGCTTTATTGTTGACGTAAATACATGCATTGGAAAGTATGTATAAACATTAATATATAATTTATGGAGTTTTTATTAATTTGTTTATGTTAACATGATGTTGGGTGTGTATTACCAATATTTTTATTTGTATAATTACTTTGAAATAAAAGGACATTGTTATAAAACTTTTTTTATATTAAAATATTTGTAATTTAAATATTAATTTAGGCGTAAGTTTTTGGGTTGATCTTTTTCACTTTGATATTAATATTATCTCATCAATAATATCTTAGAATAGACATTTTGGATGGTTTCAATGTCATAGTTATTTCTTATGTATTGTTTTTAGTTGATAATTCAATATGATTACTTGAGAATTATTTTATCATCTCATTAATAATATTTTGTAATAGAAATTATGTGTGGTTTCAATGTCATAGTTATTTCTTATGCATTGTTTTTAGTGGATAATTCAATATGATTACTTAGAATTATTTTTAATTAATATTTAGTCAATGATTTTGACTATATACAAATATGATTCCTTGAAAAGCATCTTTAATTAATAGTTAATCAATGATTTTGACTACATACTTTGTTTAAATTGTTGTTTATCTTTATTTAATGATTTCAATATTTCTAATTTCTATCTTATAATTCATCTTTAATTAATACAATATTTTATAAATCATTTTAAATCTGACGATTTAAACTATAAACTTACCTTATAAATCATTTTATATATCACAATTTAAACTATAAACTCCATAAATAACTTGTAATTGCTGTCTATAAAATATCATTGACTGATAGCTATGGTATGTTATCTTTCATTTAAAAAAAATACAAATACAATATCGTGTTCCAGGCATAAATACATGTTTTTTCTTATTGTCCATATCGATACTTCTTTTTCTTATTTTGTATTTTGTGAGAGATTATTTGACCACCTGTGAAATGAATAATTATTCGGATCAAAATTGTATGGCTGATGTATTTTAATGTCTAAATACTCATGAAATTCTACATATTGACCTTTGCATATGCATGGGATCGGTGGCTGTTTTCAATAGTTAATCTTTGCCAGTAAGTGATTAAGACAAATAATTAGGACAACCAATGTGCTTCCGCATCGTAAAGTTCACATTTGAGAACTTTCTGGGCTGACAGGCTCATGCGTGTTGTTGGGAGTTCATTATTTCCAGAACTCTGATCCTGCCACGTGAGTGTAATTGAAAATTGCATTAAAACCAATTAAATTGTTTAAGAAGTAAGTAGCAAAAATGATCTCTCCATCGATCAAAACCGTCCGCAAACTAATTCAACACATCTCTCTCATTCGTGAGTTGGAAGAAAAGAAAGAACGATAAATACAAGAAAAATAAGACGACATATCTTCTCTCGGTCGTCAGTTGGAAGAAAATGAAAGAACGATGAGTACAAGAATCGGAATTTGGATCGATTTGGGCAGCGAGTAGTATGTGGGGACACTGGCAGATCGCAGAAGCGGTATTGATTTATGAATGGTGTGAAGAACATTCACCGGGTGGTATGTGGGGACCCTGGCAGAGCGCAGAAGCGGTATTGACTTATGAATGGTGTGAAGAACATTCACCAGGCCGATTGTGGTTGAGGCGGGTCTTCCATTACCTTCAACTTCTCGTTTTCAGGTCCCGAAATAGCGACGTCGGCCGACAACTGAAAGTGTGTGGGTCATCATACATACAATGCAATGCGACTCCTCAGAGACTTGGAAAACACCAATCCCATCCCATTTCCATCATGCTCATTTTCCACCCCTTTTCATTCAAAGTTATTGCTTGTCTCCATGTCCATTGGAGGGACGGAATCTGCAATAGAGATAAGGATTGTTTACACAAATATATATTTGTTATTAAAAGTTTGTTTTGAAGTGGTTTTGCATTGAGACCTAAAACTGATTTTAATTGGTTAAGAGTTGTTTTCCTCTTGTTGGATTGTTACAAGACCAACCCTCTCCATTACATTAGTTTGGAGGTTTCTCAAGTGTTTGGCTTTCTTATGTTTGCAAACACTCGAGATTTTTTTTGCTTAAATGTAGAAGCATGTGAGGAGCTTCTTGAGATTTGTATTCATTTTTCCATTATTTGGCTGACCAATAAAGATTACCATCGTCCCCAAATTCATCTCTGCTATTGCATGTGTGATGTTTTATATTTCACTATTTTTTTCTCTGTTCATGAATTATGTTTGCAGGCTTGAAGTCCAACAAGTGGTATCAGAGCTAGGATTGGGTGAAGGTCTGTGAGAGCTGAAGGAAGATTGTCATTCGTGCACAAAGAAGGACATTTTGCTGCAAGTGAACTGAGGGTTTGACACTCTGTCTGCGAGGAAAAACCCAATGAATTCGAAAGGTTGTTGGACGTTGAAGAGAAAAATTGGCAGGGCGACGGAGTTGGAAGCCATAGCAACAATTAGATAATGGTTTCCTCTTAGGTATATTGCTTATGTATGCCAAGTTCTGCAGTTTTGAGGATGCACGCGAAGTGTTTGATGGAAGGTCTCAATGAGATGATCGTGGACCGTTGGGATGAGTTGTCGGAGGAGGAAGAGTTAGATCCAGTGGTTATGGTGGCAAGTCAAGCATGGAAGTGGAGTGTTGATGGGCTTACTCAAATTAGAAGTAATGGTGAAAGTATTAAATTCAAAGTTCGAGGTGGAGTTATTTTAATACAAATGAGCATACGCCCTGGTTAGGCATGTGTATCCCAGTTTTGAAATGTCACCGGTAAAGTCTAGACGGTCAAGGTGATAACGGGGAGCATACAGTATTCTTGGATACCATGACTTTGAGGAAATTTTGGCCAGTTTTTGGTCATGGAAAAAAGGAAGAAGTTAGGTCAAGAGTCATGGTTTTGGGCACATGGCTTTTGGTAGCTCATGTTTTTTAGAGACCAAACATTGCATGTAATGAAACCTTTAAAGGGATTAGGATACTCCATTGAAATTAGCTTGGAAGTGAGAGATGAAGGCTCAATTGGATGGATTTGGTCAAGGGAACAAAGTTTTATATCTTTGTTGGTTATGGTGATGGAGCTAAGGGATTCAAATTATGGGATCCTATTGTCCACAAATCATCATTAGCAGAGATATATGCATGGAACAATCAAGAATTGTTCTAAATCTCAAAGGGAGATTTGTTTGCAAACTCAGACAATCATTGCATGGCCTAGAGGTACACAAAAAATGGTGCAAGATGGTTGATTCCTTCATGGTGAGCCAAAGTTTCTTAAGAAGTGAGTATGATCATTATGTTTATGGCATATTCATTATCTTGGTGTTATGCTGATGATATGTTTGATGCAAGCAAAGCATGGTTGAGATCAGCATGTTAGAGGCTCAATTGGCTAGGATCTTTTGATGAAGAATCTAGGAGGAACAAAACAAATCTTGGGCATAGAAGTATACAGAGACAAGAAAGATGCAAGATATGGTTATCATAACATAAATTTGGTAAAGATACCGATGAGGTTCAATATGAGCATTTTGAAACCAGTAAATATCCCTTTATATTTCCATTGTAATCTTTCTTCAAGTGTATGTCCTAGTAGTAAGGAAGAAATGATTATATGTCCAGTGTACCTTATGCAAATGTAGTAGCAAGGTTGGTGATTGCGATAGAATTTTCAAATAGTTTACATGCATTTGGTGTTGTGAGTGGACACATGGAAAAAACAGGTAAAGAGAATGGAAATTGGTAGCTTCGATATCTAAGAAACACGAGTGTCACCTACAGTGGTTGCAATGACTTAGTTTATGGTTATGTTGATGCAGTGGAGGTCGAGTGGTCCATACTGGAGAAAACTATACAGACATGTTCATGCAAACAATATTGTTAGAGAAGTTGCAGTGATGTTTGACTTCCCTTGGATTGCAAGAAGGTGATGACTGATTCGTTGGGAAAGGTATCAGGAAATTGTTGTCAAGGTAGAGATTGTTGGGTTGTGAAAACACATACCCTTGTCATTACATTCGTTTGTACGTTTCTCAAGAGTTTGTATTTATGTATGCCTCAAAACACTTGAGATCTCTCCTACTTAAAATTTAGAAGCTGGTGAGGAGCTTCTTGAGATTTGTATTCATTTCTCCATTACTTTGTTGAGAAATAAAGATCACCATTTCCCCAAAATTCATCTCTGTTGTTGTGTGTGTGATGTTTTATATTTCCCTATTTTTGTCTCTGTTCATGAATTATGTTTGTAGTCCTAAAGTCCAATTCCTCTAACATAAGGAAACATGTTAAAGGACCAAGGTCTACCCCTTACAAACCACCAAAGAGTTATTTTAGGTGGCATGGTTTTCCTTGAGTAATGATGAGTCATATTGTATTCACAATAGCAGATAGTGATGGTTGTACTCACTGCTTGTTGACAACTGAGTTAAGATAGATTTTTTCACCTTAAAGGAAAAAATAAAAATAAAAAACAAAAACAAACAAACTCTATGCAAACAAGATTATGCAACACAAAGCATTCAAGTAATTTACCATGTGCATCTTTGTGCATACATCACATAGTAGTTTTCTATAAGTCGTGTTATGGTTGTGTCCAAAAATCTTCATCCTCAATGATTTTGTAAGGCTTTATACCCAATAATTACAAAGCTTATGATTCAAATTAATTATGGAAATATTATCCCTTGATAAACTGAATCAATTTTACCATCGCCCTTCTCACTTATACATTCTCCTTTGTCCACCTCTTTATTGATGTCTTCTTTTTCAATGGCTCCCTTGTTGATCACCCTAGGTGGATAATGTTCCCTTTATTGAATTATAGTTTTTTTGACAAAGAAAAACCATGCACTCTTCACCATATTGCTTATAAGCAATTGTAGCACTTTATTTGTGCATCTTGCTTGTTTACTCTTTGGATGGACGATCTTTTTGATACTTCAAACTTTGGGATTGTCAATGGCTCCCTTGTTGATCACCCTAGGTGGATAATGTTCCCTTTATTGAATTATAGCTTTTTTGACAAAGCAAAACCATGCACTCTTCACCATATTGCTTATAAGCAATTGTAGCACTTTATTTGTGCATCTTGATTGTTTACTCTTTGGATGGACGATCTTTTTGATACTTCAAACTTTGGGATTGTGGGTGTTATCTTTTTATGTTGAACATTTGTTTATGTTGCTTAGTTAGAAGATTTTGTTATAGGATACATATTAGTTGATGCATCATTGTGATTGGAACTTATATATTATTGACATGTTTATCATTGATGATTATCTTGATTCATTTTTTCTATAACTAAATCATTTAGGAAGTATTGTGATGTCCTTTCTAGGAATTAATCTTTATCGTAGAACTATGCCCATGGGACCCACATTAACCTAGGTCAGATGTGGGAGCAACATAGAAGAATTCTAAACTTGTGGTGGAAATCACACCCAAGGAAAAGTTCTTTTTCTTGATCAAGATAGCTAACGAAGAGGATAACACCTTGTTAGACCTTGGAAAGGGAAATGTTGATTTAAAAAACTTGAAATTTGGTTCCTAAGTTGATTTGGTGTAAAAGGACTAAGAGAGATGAGTTTAATTCACCAAATAACCATTTTATGACCTTTGTATTTTTACCCTTAAACTAAAATTCACCCCAAGTAATTCAGTTATGGTAAATAAACTTCGATAAGGGGATGGGTGATTCATAATGGATCCCGGAGCTAAGATGGGGCTTAGAGAGGACTAAAAATCAAAGTTCTCAGAATCTCTTCAAAACGTACGTGTGTGTAGGCCTCGTTGATATGAATCCAACACAACTTGAATGAGATCAAATAGACATTGTATGCTCAAGATATCGTGGTCTGTTCATTTGGCCAAATAGGCAAAAAAAATGATGATTGTATAGTCCGTACAGTGCCACGTGGAAGTTGACTGTACAGGTCGTATGGTCTTACATATGATGTGTCAGGGTATAGTTGGTGTTGATGTGGAAAAAAAGGTGGACGAGTCAGGGAGTGACACGTGCCACCACTACAAGGGTGACACGTGGCACGTCTGTACGACTGACGTGGCCCAGTCCTGGGTTGCCATGTGGCACCCATTTATTGGTCTTTTGTTGTGGAAAAAGTTTATGGGTCATCGAGATTCGAAGCTGTGACCTCCGGTCCAGGTGGCGAAGTGTTTGGTAGGGTCAGGCTAGGGTGGTGCTTACAACCTAAGGTTTAAATATAATATTTAAACTGATTAATGTTGACCATTGGGTGGAGTAAGGGCTGGGACCTAGTCCCAGCCCTGACGCGAAACACTTACACATGACCATTGTAATATGACCCTGTTATGTAACTATTGGCGTGACAATGGATATGGATGTAGCCCCAGATCTCGGTCCCATGTAACTGCATATGCCCATTGTGTTAACTGCTGGCGAGAAGGATAAGGGTTATCCCTGGTCGGTCGGGCTAGTCTGTCGACTAGGGGCATAACCAAAGGGCTTTGACTAGGGGGGTAACGGAATGGGGGCATGGAGAAGAAGCCCGAGGCCACATGGCCAACCATATGATCGAGAGTTAGGAATCTAGGAGGGAGCCAATGAACTAGCACCAGCCCGAGGCCACATGGAGGCACCCAATATGACCAGGAGCACGGAGATAAAGGGGGTTGCACCCTGTTTTGGCATTTAGTGGGTTTTATACTTTATATTATGATTTTTAATGGATTTTAGCTTGGTATTGAGAGATTTAATCCATTTTTGGAGGATCTTGGGCCCTTTTTGAGGCCAGATCTTGGGGAGAAGTTGGGAGATGGTTACCAACTTCAGGCCTATATAAACCAGAGGCTCTTGAAGCTATGAGGGGGAGTTTAGAGTAGAGAAATGTTGTTGAAATATTGAGGCAAAGCCATTTTTATGCAAGGAAGCCATTGAGGAGAGCACCTTTGTGGGTCATTTCTGGGAGCTACGTTCATCCAATTTCAGTGCCGCCAGTTTTGTTGGGTTCTAGAGATCTGGTAGAATAATACAAGATCAGCTTGTAACCTTTTTTGTATTTTTATGATTTCCTTTTAAATATTTGAGCAGAAATAAGGAAGCCTCACCCACTGAGACAAAGGCCCGTAGACGTAGGCGAGATTTCCGAACTCCGTTATCACTTTGGTGTTTTATGGTTTGTTGTTCTTCACGATTATGTTTAGATCGATATATTATCTTATGTTTTTCATGTTTCATTTATAATTATTCCTCTTTCATTCATTTCCTAAATGGTAAATTAACACATGCTTAATAACTCAACCATTGCCGTTTAAAATATCTTTTCAGATCAAGTGGTATCAGAGCTAGTTGATAGTTGGTATTTGAGTTTGCATGTTTACCAGGGACAATCTCATCTCAGTTGAGAAAATGGTGTCTAAAGAGGGACTTTCTCAAGATGAGAAGGATATGCAAAAAACTCTCTTTTCCATGTCAGAGATGGTGAAAGTGTTGTATGAAGACTACTTGGAACGAAAGAGATCGGTTCAAGGAAAATATTCAAAGAAAAAAAAAGATGAAGAAGAATTGAAGGAATTGTCTTCTACACCGAATTCATAAAACATCTCTGAGGTATACAATGGAAGTCATTCTTCAATTTCGCATTATTCCCATCAAGATGGTTCTTTTGGTGCATTTGAAAAACATACAAGAGGTATAGGTTTGAAATTGCTAACCAAGATGGTTATGAAGGAAAGGGAATTGGAAATAAGGGCCAAGGTATCGGTAATCCCATAGAGGTTGTGGAAATATCTCATTATTTAGGATTGGGATATGGCGAAGAGGAGATTGGAGCATTATCCAAGATGGGCTCCAAAACATTGAAAGCAAGTGATGCTTCAAAGGACTAGCCTAAGTCATTGCAGGATCGATTCACGAAAGGTGATGGTGTATCACTCCTTGATGGTGATAGTGAATGCAAGTCATCTCCAAAGAAAAATGAAGATCAACAAGAGAGGTATAATGGTCATGATTTTTCCAAATCTCTTTTTGATTATGAAAAACATAATCATGTAATCTGAAACTTGTGGAATATGTATCCTTGTACTTTTTGTCATTCACCCAAGAATTGTGTTGCCAAGTGTTGGAAGAGACAATCTTTGTACATGAAGTTTATGTCGACCAGGAATGAGATACGACATAAAGACTCAACTCCACAACGGAAGAAAGAGAAGGGAAAACAAGTATGGATGCCAAAAAACCATTGCACTTATTGCAACAGGGGTGGACATCAAAAGGCTAATTGTTGGAAACCTAATCCAGAGCTTCATCCAAAGAAGGAAAAAAGGATTGTGAATGTACTCACGAAGGAAGAGACATTACTAGAGAAGCAAGAGGAACACCATGAAGGAAAGAAAACAACCACTTGGTTTTGCCAGAAGTGGATGTCACATCTTCATTGTATTTTGCTTCCATTAATGTAATCACACGTGTTGAAATGATGGCCTATTATAACATCATTTTGTACAACATAGTGTTTTGTTTATCCTTATGAGTAGGTAATCAGTAAGGTTCATTTTTGTAACCTTTTGGAGGACCAAAAGGTATTTAGTGGGGAGGTGTGATCCAGAATGGATCCTGAAGCTAAGATGGGGCTGAGAAAGGCCTAAAAATCGTAGTGTTCAGAATCTCTTCAAAATGGATGTGTGCGTAGGCCTCATCGATACAAACTCAACACAACTTGAACGGTCTCAAATGGACATCGTATGCTCAAGATATCACGGTCTGTTCATTTGGCCAAATAGGCAAAACAAATGATGACTGTACAGTCCGTACAATGCCATGTGGCATCTGACTCTACAAGCCATACAACCATACAACTGATGTGGCAAGGTACAATTGGTGATGATGTGGACAGACAGGTGGACGAGTCAGGGAGTGACATGTGTCACCACTCCAAGGGTGACACGTGGCATGTTCGTATGGATGACGTGGCCTAGTCCTAGGCTGCCATGTGGAAACCATTTATTGTTCTTTTGTTGTGGAAAAAGTTTATGGGTCAACAGGATTCGATCCCGTGACCTCCAGTCTGGGTGGCGAAGTTTTTGGTAGGTTCGAGCTAGCTAGCCCACCCATGGTGGTGCTTACAACCTAAGGTTTAAATCTAATATTTAAACTAATTAATGTTGACCGTTGGGCGAATTAAGGGCTGGGGCCTAGCCCCAACCCCAGCGCGAAACACTTACACATGAGCATTGTAACATGACCCTGTTTTGTAACTATTGGTGCAGGAAATGGATATGGATGTAGCCCTGAATATCGATCCCATGTAACTTCATATGCCAGTTGTGTTAACTGTTGGTGTAGAGGATAAGGGTTAGCCTTGGTCATTCGAGCTAGCCCACTGACCAGGGGTGTAACCAAAGGGATTTGACTAGGGGGCTAACAGAATGGGCACATGGAGCAGAAGGCAAAGGCCACATGGCCAACCATATGATTGAGAGCCATGAATCTAGGAGGGGGCCAATGAGCTAGCGCCATCCCGAGGCCACATTGAGGCACCCAATATTACCAAGAGCATGGAGATAAAGGGGGTTGCACCTTGTTTTGGCATTTATTTGGTTTTATACTTTATATTATGATTTTTAATGGATTTTTCCTTGATATTGGGAGATTTAATCCATTTTTGGAGGATCTTGGGCACTTTTTGATGCCATGTCTTGGGGAGAAGTTGGGAGATGGTTACCAACTTTAGGCCTATATAAACTAGAGGATATTGAAGCCACGAGGGGGAGTTCAAAGAAAAGAAATGTTGTTGAAATATTGAGGCAAATCCATTTTTATGCAGGGAAGCCATTGAGGAGAGCACTTTTGCGGGCCATTTCTGGGATTTTCATTCATCCAATTTTAGTGTCGTCAGTTTTTTGGGTTCTAGAGATCTGGTAGAATAGGAACAGATAAGTTTGTAACTTTTTTGGTGCTGTTATGATGTCCTTTTAAATCTTTGAACATAAATAAGAAAGCCTCACCCACTGATACAAAGGCCCAGAGACATAGATGAGATTTCCGAACTCCATTATCACTTTGGTGTTTTATGGTTTGTTGTTCTTCATGCTTATGTTTAGATCTGTATATTATCTTATGGATGCCATTTTTCATTTATAATTCTTCCTCTTTCATTCATTTCCTAAATGGTAAATTAACACATGCTTAATAACTCAACCATTGTTGTTTAAAAGATTTTTTCAGATCAATGGGAAAGTCAAGAATTTATTGAGACTCAATTGTTACCTTTGGGGGGATTAGAAAAGAGAAATATTGCATTGAGTGAGGAAATTAATTCTTGTGGATTGTTTCCTTTAGAAAGAGACATTGTTTTTCGATCTATGATTGTATGGAAACAATCTAATAACTTCTCCAACATTCTTTGAGTGTCTTGAAGAGGTTTGGGATGTACTTGACCTTGAAGAGTACTAATGCCTATTTTTTGAGATTGAAAACTAGTTTTGGACCCTTAGAACTCCATAGTAAGAGGAATTGTGGTATCAAAAGATAGAGTGGAATTGTCCTTGCAAAAGAACCTCACCACTAGAGATATTGTAGTATCAGGAGATAGGGTGGAAATATATTTGCAGAAGAACCTCATTGCTGGAGGTAATGTGGTATCAAGAGATAGAATGGGTTTTCTTGCACACCATAACCCTAAGAGATATGGAGGTGTTGCAAGTCTAGAGGCTTCTCCACCACACAATTGATGTTTTAGTTAGATGTATGACCCATTGTTTTGATTGTTGAACAATGTGTGTTGATCTGTGTATTAACACTTAGGGAGTGTTACCCTATATTTTCTTTGAGCTTAAGCCATGTTTTGAGGGGCATCGCCTAGTTTTAGGTGTTGCATTGGTTGGTTGGAAAATCAACCCTTAGGTGTGATTTCCTCATTATTGGCATTTCTAATGAGATTTTTGGTTTGGACTAGGATATGGTCATCAACAAGGCATAATGGTATAGGTATGTGATATTTTCACTACTTATTGTATTGTTTATTTTAATTTTGAATTACTTGGATTTAATTGAAGAAAGATTCCATCAAGCAACGACCCTCACAATTGGTTCATGTTGATTTGGGTTGTTGCACAAGTCAAAACATAATCTTTAGCCTGGCATACCTTGTATTCTCACAATGTGCTATGTCACATTGTTACCTTGGAAGCATTAAAGATCATTGTTATATACAAATGCCAAAATTACTACAAATACAAAATGGGTACATAGACACACACACACAAGGGGTTATCTCAACTAGTTATCACCAATGTCGAGGGGTGTTTAGCTAGTTATGTGCTAGTAGGTGCCTAGTTATAATATGCTTAGGTGAGGTGCACTAGTCTATGTTGATGAGTTTACTAGGGGTGCCATCCATAAATGTGGGGAAGAATCCCTTGGTTTTCACCAAAAATATAACCTTGTATGTGTTTGTGTGGGTGTGTATGTTTTATCCAGTATTAACAACTAACTATTACACATGCCAAAAGAGAACCACATGGTATGTAGACATAAAGTGCATTTATGCTAACAGAGATTTGAAAATAACACTACAATAAAAAAAATCACCACAACATTGAATTGGAAACGATTGCAAAACAATACAAAATGGCACAATGATCCGGGTGGATATTGGTGGCCACCCACCTCTTCCAACTGGCTCACACTGAGTTTTCATCTTGGTAGTTTTTTTCTATCTTTTCGGGTCCTAAACTTCTGGGGTTGTTTTGAGGCCCTAAAAAACGTTTTTTGGGCCCACCACAATCACATTGTAGACAAATTTAAAGTGTGATGGAAAAATGTGTATTCATCGGATATACCTTTCCAACGGGTTATTGTGCATCTAAAACGAAGATCATTTGCGAAATTTACGATCCCAAGAAGTTGATGCCAACTTACCCCATCGGGGGCCATGTGACTTTTGGCGCTTCATCTCCTAGGGTTAGGTTTTTGGATGTCTATGGTTTTATGATTACTTCTTGATGCTAAAAAGGCCTAGAGGCCTCATTGTAATGTGCTCAGGGGAATGCACGTAGATGCTCCATCTCTTATCAGAGATTAGCTACCACCATTCGAGGAAGATTGTTTCATAAAATGTGAAAATCAAGTGCCAGATCCAAGAGATACTCAAAAGGGGAACATCTGACCAAGCTCATCACCTTGTGGAAGCCCAATCGTGCTTGTGTAGAAGAAAGGTGGGTCATGGTGATTATGAATTGATTATCGAGCCCTAAATAAAATCACAGTCAAGAACTAGTTCCCAATTCCCCAAATTGACAATCTCCTTGACCAGCTGAAGGGAGCCAAATACTTCAGTAAGATTGATCTGAAGTTCCCCGAATTGACAATCTCCTTGACTAGCTAAAGGGAGTCAAATACTTCATTAAGATTGATTTAAAGTTTGGCTACCACTAGGTCCCAATAGAATAGACCGATGTATGGAAGATTGCCTTCAATTCCAAAGAAGGTCTTTTTGATTGTCTGGTCATACCCTTTGGCTTGAAAAATACCTCAAAAAATTTCATGAGGACAATGGACAATATCTTGTTTCCTTTCACCAATTCCTTTGTGGTGGTGTATTTGGATGACATACTCATCTTCAACAAGAGTTGGGCGAAACACTTGCATCATATTGAACAAGTTCTGCACACTTTGCGGCAACACAAGTTAAATGCAAATTTGGAAAAATGCTCCTTCAGCATGAACAAGGTCTAATACCTAGGCTAAATTGTTGATGAGCATGGGTTACATGTCGATCCAACCAAGATCTAGGTCATTTGTGACTGACCAGCCCTGACCACACTCACTGAGCTTCAGAGCTTCTTAGGCCTTACCAATTTCTATCACAGGTTCGTGTTGGGATTCTCCCACACTGCATGGGCCCTTAGCCAAGTGACAATGGGTAGTGGCAAGGAAAAATTCATGTGGGGATAGTCACAGAAAAAAGTGTTCAATGATTTGAAGCATCTCCTATGCTAAGCCCCGGTGCTCTCATTAACTGACCTGCAACAACATTTTGAGATTGAGACAAATGATTCAGACTATGTTGTGGGTGTTGTTCTCACTTAGCATGGACATCCCATGGCCTATCATAGTGATACACTATCAGATATCATTTGTAAGTACCCCACTTACGAAAAATAAATGTACTCCATTGTACAAGCCTATCGCCAGTGGAGAAATTACATTATCGAGAAGGAGACAATCATCCACACTGATCATAAGCCTTTGCAGTTCATGTAGACACAAGGAAAATTGTAGAATGACCGCCATCAAAAGTGGTCCATGTTATAAGAAAAATATGTCTGTTGGGACAGATCTGACCTATCTGGCTGTGAAGCCGGTTACAACTTTTTTGATAGCTCGACATGAGGCAGAGACTACCGACACCTAAAATGGTCCTTCGCCTGATGCGGTAATGAAGGGTAAAAAGGAGAGGTGAAAGACTTACACAAAGTCTTTCTCAGGACCACCCACCCTAGCTGTTGTCCTCCCTCAGCTTCCTTGGATGACCAAAATGGCCTGGGGGGTGAAAATTGTGGACAATAGGATGAAAATAAGCTCGCTGATTTTTTGGAGAGAGAGAACTAAATAAAGTGAACAATCAGTTGTTCACTCCCTTAAATCATTAGAAAATGACCCAGAATGGGTCCCCTGGACAATTACCCAATGGATGCCTCAAGTGAAAGAGTGAAAACCAAGCGTGAAACGTGATCTTAAAAGCTACAACCAAGTCCTTTTAAATGGCTGTAAATTGTGAACAACAAGTTGTTCGAAGCTTTTAAGACAGGGAAACAAGCCCATAATGGCTTGATACCCCCCAAGGTGATCTAGGAAGTGATCCCGAAAGATTTTTAAACAAAAGGGGGTTGTAAAAGGGGATGAAAAACCTTTTTACAAGCTGTTACAACTATGATATAAGGGAAAGTATTCACAACTTCAATTTTTAGTTCGTGGGTGAAAGGTGGACTGACTAAAGGTTGACTTTAAAAGTATTTTATTAGTGAATTTTTAGTTTTTTAACACATGCCTTGGCCACTACACAATTTTGAAGGTTATCCCAATCAGGAAAACACATCCCTGAACTATGCCAACCAGTATAAGAAGAGTAATCCTAGCATACCATGGTGGTTAGGTTGAAGAGTTCCCCATACAGTTCAAAGAAGCAGGAGTTGGCCACTTCTCATCACTAGTGCTTTCGAGCTCTTAAAGGCGCTTGGATGGAAGAAGGATACATATGAAAAGGAAGAGGCACAGGACCCCCCTAAAGGGAGTTTTAGGTGATCTTACCCAAGCAGAGTAGTATTCCAACCAAGCTAATCTAATCAACTCCTTGACCATGTGGTACTAAGGAAATACCACTCGACTTGTACTAACTAGACAACTTCCGAGGGGCTCCTGATGAAGACTACCTGGCTTTGACTCTTAGTATCCTACAAAATTGAAATTGCTTGAAATGAAACACCAGACCATCCACGTGGCAAGGTCACCTCTTGCTTTCACAAGCGTTCCTCTTGGTTACTAAATTTGAAATCTATCTAAAACAATATACAAAAAACAAGTAAATAGGTAGGTGACATATATGTTACGGCTAAATAATATGTATATGTATGTAGCTAAATAGTATAATTTTGTTTTGAGTGTATGGGGCAGACCCTTGAATTTTTTTCAAGTGTTTTGTGGCCTTTTGTGTGTATTTAGCTTGCTGATTTTTGTATGGGCCCTTTAAGGGCAACCACCTGTAGATTAGTGAATGAAAAATTATACAATGAAAATATGACAAGATTAACTAATTACAAGTAACAATTACACCATTCAACCCAAAGGAATAGATTGAGGCTCTTTGCGAGCGGCAAGGCCACCATGTGCATGAAAAGCCCAACTAATTCCTTGTATGGGGATTGGAAGTTTAGTGTTTGAAATTCATAAATTGTGATGATTATCTATGAAAATATAGATCATATTTTATGAACATAAATTCACAAGTAAACTAGTCAAGCTATCTACACAAATTAAGCATATCAACATTGGTATGTGTGCCAAAAATTTTGGAATGAGTGCAAGTAATATATAAAGTAAATATGAGAGTGATTGGGTAGATTTACCGATTAAATTGGATGTTTTCCTTCGCTGTCCTGCTGGCCCCTTTGCCTCAAACAGGTCTTTATGTGGTCCCCAACCACTTAAGAGAAGCAGAATAGGTGATCGATTATGTCCTTGCAGGAAAACAACGAAATTTTAGTATTTATGTATGGAAAAAACTGAATTAAATGTAACAAAAATTTGCACATAAAAGGTATATAACAACCAACTAACATGGTTGTCCCATGGGGGGAAATTGACCAAAGTGACCAATTTTCCTATTTAGGACAACAAGATTAATGGTAAGAAAACATAACAGAAATATACATGAATGAACTGAGAAAGGAAACAAGTATGAACAACCAACTAAGGGGCCTATTTGAGGGCTATCCTAAGGGGCCCTAGGACTCCCAGCCACGAGATAAGGATGAAAATAACTGAGTAATTCAGAAAATTTTCACTAAAACACATCAAACAATTTAAACCAAGCTATTAGAAAATGAAAGAAAGCAAGTTAAACCCAAGGAAGCAACAACAAACACCTGGATAACCAATCCCTCCTGGAGATAGCTAACATAACAAGCATTCACTTCTACCCCTCAACCCTTAAATAACAAGTGACAAATCCAACAACTAAAATCTAACAAGTATCACACACACAAAGAGTCTTGGAAAATTTATAAATGGGAGGTGAAGGCTTAGGGTTAGGTCACAAGAAACTTGTCACTTTTGGAAACGTGACAAGTGGAACAACCCTAAAGTATTTTTGTGTTTTTACAAAAAGTAACCTTATCCTAAAAGAGAATCTTATCCAAAAGGGAATCTTATCCTAAGGTCAAATCAAATCTGATTTGACCTCTTAATTACAATGTATACATATCAAAAAACCAAATCATGCGAGACTTCATATTACAAAAACTCATTTTTCATAAAATAACAAAACCAATATGCCACATCACCATTTGCCTTGGGACTTGTGCCATCCCAAAGCCTAATTGACTGCTTCCATGTTTTGCAGCTTTAGGTGAGGTGGTTTAGGACAATACCCAACCATCCATGGCTGCCAGATTCACCGAGATGAAGGCCCTAGGTGTGGGGAAATTGCTGAGTTTCTTTAGAGGGCAAGGGGCCTTTGGGATTTGGTCGTTGTAAGTAAGGAAAGGCCCATTTTTTAGGCACTTTTTAGACCTGACTATATCGCCCCTTTTCTTCCTATAAGTTTCCATGTGAGTTTGTCAAAGCATGGCTTCGATTTGGGCTTGTTTCAGTGAGGGGACCCCTAGGGCCTGAACCTTGAGAGGCTCTTCCACTATACCAATAAGCCACAAAACTATTCTTTACTGTGTGCATGTTGTATCTCTATCCACTACCTTTCTTCTTCCTTTCGTTTGGCTCAAATCCGACTCTGGATGAGTAAGATATGGCCCTCGAAGGGTACGCGGAAGGAGTCGGCCGAGAGACTGATCAAGGAAAAAATTGTAGTTGGGGAAAAATTATGGGCTGAACACTAGAATTTATAAGCTGCTACAGGCCTTCATACCTATAGCTAAAATGGGTTTTTCTCACCCATCTCAATTTGGCATCGAAGGCCCCCAATTAGGCCTCCTTCTGACACATGCTTGTCAAACCAATAATTAGTCCCTATCACTCTGGGACATGCCACTGTAATTATGGGCTGATTTTATGGATTTT
>JASDQU010103386.1:69105-131668 GCA_032191745.1 Picea mariana | reverse complement strand
GGGGGGGGGGGGGGGTTGTATTTTCCAATTTTCAAGAAAAACTGATTTCCCAAAAATTGCATGAGGAGGTTGCATGTCTTATCCTCCATTTTCCATAATTTTTTATTTTTATTTTTTATAAATTTCTCCAATTATTTTTTATTATTTATTGAAAACTATGCAAGTCAAAGTTTGACTTTGACTTTGATTTGAGCTTGTTGTTGTTGACTTAACCCCAAAATGTTTCCAAGTGAGATAGAGTCAGAATTGGATGCAGGGAACATTGTTGGAAAGGTCTTGACGAATCCATCGATAATATGCCATCACTGATCTGAAATAATGCCACCTCAGTCCTCAAATTCAGCCCAGAACAATGGACACTTAAAACCCTTGACTTGTTGGTGGGCCCACATGACACCCAATCTTGTGAAAGGCACCAAATCACCATACAATATCCAATCGAGGAAAATGAGGTACCTTCATAAGGGTATTGACGATTAATTCGACGATATGGCCATCGATTTGTGTGTTGGTGCCATTAATGGTTGTTTTAGATGTCATGAAACCCTGCCATGAGAGCTGGTTGGCCCTCTTTGCCCAAAATAATTGACCAACTTGTGACATCTCTAACTGGGCCATCCGAGGTCGGAATGAGAAAAATGAAGAGGATTTGGAAATTTATTTGAGCCTATTATAGCATGGCATCATTGAATCTCTGATTTAAAACTCTTTACCAACATGTTTTAAACCCTGAAGCACTGCAACCAATTTGGTGTCCAAAATTGGTCATGAACTTGTGAAAGCTTGTTCTTAGCAACCGGGAGTCAAAACCAAGAATGGGATATATCGTTGGAAAGGTATCACACTAGACTACACCATGTATGTGTTTTATTCTCCTTTTGAAACAAGAATCTGAACATAATCATACCAGGAATTCACAGGAATTGTTTTTGGCAATTCGGGTGACGCTAACTTTGCGTCCTCTGTACGGGGTCATATGAACTCAGAATCAGGATCTTGATATCCCATTGGAAATATTGTCCTGATCCCTGAAACATGGAAGAATTTTATTTTATTAATTGTGACCATATTTCATCTTATTATTTGCAAAAGGACCTCATCCCCAAGGGACCCACCTAGTGACAGACGAAGGGGGCCAACGTTAAAATTCTTGTAAACTGTGTGCTTAGCTCATGAAACTTGAATCGAACAGTATTTAAATGAGGAATAAATGATGTGGGAGGGTTCACAACCCCCTGAAGGTAGCCAACTGATACTCCTTCAAGGGAAGAGGCCATAGTAATTATTATCCCCTCCACTTTCTTCAATTAGAACCATAGCACTAAGGGACATTTGTGGAGCAATGACTATGTAAAACACCATGTTGAGCCCAGAGTAGATTTTTGGGTCAACATTATTGGTGCCAGAGGGGAAATTCCTTCCAAATCATGTAGAACAATGGGATCACCCACGTGACAGGCGGGAATACTCGGTGGAAATTTATACTTTCAAAGTGACCGATGTGGGTGAGGGGGGGAATTCAACTGTAGTATAAAGACCATTTTTCACATTAGGGATAACCTAAGAATGAAAGTGGTGCAGTAAATATATACAACATAATTTATATTGAGATTCACATAAGATAGAAGAATGGGAATAATGACCTGGGTTTTGTTGAGCAATGTGGCCCAAGTGACACGGGTCCCTCACCCGGATTATGGCTTAACTATGAGAATCGAGGCTTAAGGTGAACCTTGGCTCAACACAAAGTATCATGCATACCTTCGATTCTTGACACACAAACAAGCAAACGATTTTTTTTGGGAAATCAACAACCCACTCGAGGAAAACTAGCAAGCAAACCAGTCAAACAAGGGAGTAAAGAAATATAAAAAACCTTTGCCAGTAGGTACTAAAATATCAAGTTCTCACAAGTGATGGAAATTTGTAGGAAAATGACCGTTGCTAGGAAAAATCAGATTGTAAGTGGTCAGGTAAAGTGCAGTTGCAATCATATATTTATGTAAGCCATCGTGCCATCATGGTTTTCAACTTCACCAGAGAATGATATGCTACCTCCTTAGACTTTCCTTGTTGACTTTGATTAAATAACAATCAATTTTACTCCTATTTAAGATGACATTAAGACAGAGTTTCCTAAAATGCCAAGTATGATAAAAGGGATCCTAGGAGTTCATTCTTTTCAAACAACCATCCAACAATAAGAACAATACCCTTCCCATTGAACACCATACAAACAAAAAAGAATACAAACTATGACATTAAAATGAAAAATACCAAAACCAAGGGAAAAATCAAAGAGAGGTTTATACTCCAAAATCGGAACCTAACAAGCAAGAAGACTCAAAACTGAAACCAAGCAGGAAAAAAGGCTCAAGATTGAAACCAAGGGGATATATACAAGCATGAAAATGCAACATCAAATACATACAAGAAGGAAAATAAGCAACAATGAATACATACAATCAGAGAAACAACAAATGGTGACTTATGTACAAGATGACGAGGCCTCTCAGGAGTAAAAGAACTTTAGGTGATGACCACTCACATGGAATTGAAGTGGTTCGCCATACAAGGTTTTTAATCTGAAAGCATTTGTACCTAATACCTCATAGATTGTGTAAGGACCTAACGATAAAGAATCAAACTTGCGATGTTTGGATGGGGCCTCATGTGATTTGTCCCATAGTAGGACATCATCTCCTACATTGTAATTTACCATTGTGGCTCTTTTATCGAAGGAACATTTAACAATATATTGCTTCTTTTRGAGGTGTTGGAATGCGTCTTTTCTTACCTCTTCTAGTTAGATGAGTGTGTTTAAACGATGTTGTAAAGGTTGGAAATAATMTTCTACCTTAGCAATAGCCAACCTCAAGGCTGGAATTTGTAAGTGAACAGGTAGGACATCATGTGCTCCATACACCAGAGTGTAAGGACTTTGACCTATTGTTGTCTTAGGGGTTATATGATCAGCCCATAAAGCAAAATTTATCTTTGTGTGCTAATCATGCTTGTTATCCTTGACTGTCCTCTTAAGGATCTGAATCAGATTTTTATTTGTTGATTTAGCCAATCCATTACCTTGGGGGTAATAGGTGGAATATTGAAAAAGTTGGATGCCATATGGAACACCAAGGTGGAGCATGACATCAGACATAAAATCTGATCCATTATCAGTTAATATGTCAGTAGGGGTTCCAAAACAAGATAAAATGTTACGTTCAACAAACTCTAGCACTTGCTGACTTGTAGCATTCCTAAGAGAGATTGCCTTAGCCCACATTGTAAAGTAGTCTATAGCTGTCAAAATGAATACATGACCAGTGCTAGAAGGCAGTGAAACTGGCCCAATAAATTCCATGCCCCATCTTACAAAAGGGACTTGGACTTCAATAGGCCTAAGAGGCAAGACAACTAACTTTTTCTTCCCAGTGAAGCATTGGCAGGCTTCACATTTTCGAACTAGTAAATGGGCATCTTTGTGGAGTGAAGGCCAAAAGTAACATGCATGTAAAACTTTTGTTGTAGTGGTTTTGGATGAAAAGTGACCTCCACAAACCCCGAAATGGAATTTTTCAAGTGCCATTTGGGCTTGGTTAGGTGTCAAGCATCATGACAAAACCCCATCAATGTTTCTTCAGTAAAGGATTTGGTCTTGTAAAATGTACCAGACAACTTGTAAATGAAGTGTTCTTTTTGCGTTAGTATCCATGTCTGGTGGGCACACACCATTGATAATAAAATATATGATAGGACCATACCATGGTTGTGAGGCTAACTCAGTTTCATTAACCAGTTCTTTGAAATAAATCAAGTCATCTACTTGAGGTGGTTCAACTATGACCGAGGGATGGGATTGGGTTAGCAATTCATCCAACCCCATCATCCTTATGGTTTTTGTCGGTTTAATGTCCAAGTCATACTCTTGCATGTGCATGATCCATTTGGACCACTTAGTATGCAATTCAGTTTGATTCAAGGAAGTGACTAAGAGAGACGTAGGCACAAAAAATTGAACTTTGTGGCCTTGGATGTAATGTCGAAATTGTTCCAAGGATTTATAAAAAGAATAACCATGTTTCTCCAACGTAGAATAATTCAGTTGGTGTGTCGTCAAATTTTGTCTTACGAAGGAGATTGGCCTAAGATCTTCCTCATGATCCTTTTGCAATAAGATTGCAGAAATTGTCTCCTCTTATGAATTAGTGTGCATGAAAAAGTCTTTAGAGGGATTAGGACTAATTAACAGAGGGACATAAGCAATGGATTTCTTAATGGATTCAAAATCCCTACGGGTAGGGGGGTCCCATTTGAATTGAATGTATTTATTCATAAGTTGATTTAGAGGTTTGACTACTTGAGAAAAATCAGGAATGAAGCGTCTCAGGAAGTTTATCTTTCCAAAGAAAGATTGCATTTCTTTTTTATTAGTAGGTAAGGGAAGATTTTTGATTGCTAATACTCTCTCGGGATCCACTTTGACATCTTCTCGAGAGACGATTTGACCCAAAATGTTTCCCTCCATAACACCAAAAATGGTCTTATTAGGATTTAAAGATATGCCAAACTTACGACATCTAAGGAGAACCTAAATGAGGTGATCAAAGTGACTACTCCATTCTTTGGAAAAGACTGTGAGGTCATCGAAGTAGAAAAAAATGATCTTACCCAATAATCATTTGAAAGCAATGGCCATGGCATGTTGAAAGGTGTTCCCAACATTAATCAATCCAAACGGAATCTTGTTATATGCATACATGCCCCAACGAGTAGTGAAGGTGGTTTTATGGCCATCAGAAGGCTTGAGCGATATCTGATTGTAACCCGAGAAACCATATAAAAGGGACATCATTTGAGACC
This sequence comes from Picea mariana, assembly GCA_032191745.1. NCBI lineage: Eukaryota > Viridiplantae > Streptophyta > Pinopsida > Pinales > Pinaceae > Picea > Picea mariana. The sequence continues at coordinate 126,805 of JASDQU010103386.1, read as the reverse complement.
CAGATACTTGTTGGAGGATCTCTTCCATTGGTGGGACGGTGTAGTTATCCTTTAGGGACACCATATTCAAATGTTGAAAGTCAACACACAAACGAATATCACCGGTTTTCTTCCTAATGGGAACCAAATTAGATACCCATTGCGAGTATCAGACATGGTATATGACCCCATATGCTTCCATCTTGTCTAATTCATGTTTAATCATTTGTTCCAAATAGGGGTTGTTCTTTCTTTGTCTCTTCCTGTATGGTTTCGAATAAGGGATTATGGGTATGGCACAGACTATCTTCTGCATATCGAAAACCTTGAAATCCTCGTAGGACCAAGAAAACACATCCTTGAACTCTATCAAGAGTTCTGTGAATTGAGATATCTCATAAGGGGAAAAATGTGAACCTATATAGACCATTTTTGGATCTTTCTCAGTTCCCAGGTTAATAGGGATGGCTTCTCATACCTTCCTAACAGATTCACTATCAACACTAGGTGTAGAAGTAGTGGCATCATTGGAATCAAATGAATTCCAATATGGACAAACCATGGGGAATCTTATTTGTCTTCAATTGGATTATGTTCCCGGTTTCCTCTTCCAAATCATGGATGATATGTAAATATTTGAATTCCTCCTTGTTCTGAAGGAATCTACAAATTTGTTCGTCAATATCAAAAACTTGCCAAGAGTCAACGTTACCAGGTAACGTAGGTCTATGTAAAATTTGGACCTTTATATCTTCGATAGACCTTACGAAATACAAAGTGAAACAAGAACAACCCAATGCCAAAGTATCCACTACGTGGTTTGTGGTCCTAGGTACGAATTGAATGTTGAAAGATAAGAATATCTCAATTAGTTCCTTAGCCCTTCGGTGGTATTGTTTGAGACGTGGGTTATGAACTGCATATTTATCTCTAATTTGATTCACAACCAATTCAGAATCCCCGCTTACCAACAAATGGTGAATTCCTAAGTCTAAGGCCTTTTGGAGGCCATGAACTAATGCTTCATATTCAGCCATATTATTAGTGTTAGGGAATTCTAACCGAAAAGAGAAAGGGATCTCCTTCCCCTTGGGATCATACAAAAGGAATCCAACCCCAGATTCGTGCTTGGATTTAGCACCATCAAAATCCATACTCCACACCAATTCTTCTAACTCAGAAGGAGGGACATGTGCATCTTCCTCAGATAACACAGTATACATACTCATACATGTATCTTGAAAAGACACATGTTTTGTATTATAGGAAGTAGGTACAACCTGCTCTCGGTACTTTGGTTCCCTCCTAATGACAACTTCAACACCCTTATGAGGAAAGGTAAAGTGGGTTCCTTCCATGAAGTAATGACCCTTTTTGACTTTGGTGGACCACTCCCTCCCTAAAATCAAGCCATATGCTTCTGGTATATCTGCTACGATGACATTTATGAACATGCTCACCTCCGGAGCTTGGTTGTAAGTAATGGATAAGTCCTTGATGTAACCAATGGTTTCTACAGTCCTTGAATCCAAAGCTAACAGATCTTTACATGGGCCAGTGCATTCAAGACCCAACCTTCTCATGATTCAAAGGGGCATGACATTGTGCCTTGCTCCTATGTCAACGACACAATTATGGAGCAGAAAATCATAAATTAAAACTGAGATGTATAAAGCAGGAACCCCAAGGTCTAAATTAATAAAATCATAATATTCCTAGGTTGGGAAGGGGAATCTTTGGAAATAGGAACTCTTTGTTCCATTCATGGAGTAGGCGGTGTTTGTAGAACACGTGAAAGGTTTTCAAACTGACAAGGTGTTCTAAGAGCATCTAATAATGTCATGTGGGCAGGAACCTTCACTAGATCTTCAACGACGTTGTAAGGCATTGCTGTTGGGAAGAAGGGTGGTGGATTATTAGGTAAATTTACCTTGTTTGGAGTCCATAGAACCTTGTTCCTCAGAGGGGAGGGTAATCTACCATTCATGAGAAGTTTTCATTTTTCATTGTCCTTGAGATCGGTTTTGGTCCCTTCTACTCCTTGCAAAGTGGTTTTAGGGGTCTGACTCCTAGTTTCTACAACAAAGCTTCTGAAAGAAAGAGGATCATCATCACAGGGAATAGAGTCTTCCATGTTAACTTGGTCATTTTGGGAAGTGGAAGCAAGCTTGTTTTTCACTGGAGGTAGAGGGGATTTGTCGGTTTTAAACAATTCCATGTGACATGTATACGAGTAACAATAAACAAGATCATGGAAGTATTGGAAAAAATGACACCAATCCAATTCAGCAGCATGTTTCCTAGGAGGAGGAGTAGGAGGGAAAGGAGGTCTTGGCCTCACAGGAGACAAAAATTGCAAGTCATTCACCTTTCGACTAAGGGAAAGTATTTGGTTGTTCATGTTCATTAACAACTTGAGTGTTTCTGAACTTTCCCTTTCTTCAATCCTTGAATTTTGGGTAGGCGAAGGTTCATATCGAGGAACCTCGTTTCGAGGTACCTCATTCCTAGGCTTCCCGTTAAAATAGAGCTGTGCTAAAGGTGAGGGAATCATACCAGATTCCTCCATGTTTCTTTCAATTTCCAGGGCGCTAGTCTTGGCCGCATCTAAATTTTGTATTGATTTATCTTTCAATATATACTTTACATTCATATTCATAGCGGTCATGTAATAATGGAACAAATTGTTCCCATATGATTGGGAAGCAGTTGGGATCCTATTCAAGGTCGAGGTAAAGCGTTGATTAAAATTCTGGATTTGCTCACCCTCATGGATGGAGATGGTTGTGAAATCCCAGAGTAGGGAAGCCACATCATCCACCCCTTGGAAATGTTTCTTGAATTATTGGATCATAGTGTCCCAATCTGGGATACTATCATTGGGAATAAATTGATACCATCTCGTTGCTTCACCTTCAAAGGTTCTTACAAAAAGTCTAATGATGACATCGAGAATTTTTATGTCCATAAGCACTAATGCATCATAGATTTTTTGTATATGTTCTTCGACACTCAATGTACCGGTGCCATTGAACTTAGGAAGCCTATTTGGGGCATCTGCAGGTATGTCATGAAGAGGTCTAGTCAACCTCAAAGGAGTCTTAGGTTGCTATGGCATTGCCATTGGAACAACTATGGGAGAAACAAAAACAGTTGTTGGAACGACAAGAGGAACAACCTGAGGATTAGTAATTGTTGTTGGATTAACTAAAGCTTGTTTTAGTAAGGGGATTTGAATAGGAGAAGATGAAGAGGGTGAGTTAGTTCGCACTGCAGGGGTAACAAGTTTCCCTGGTTTCCCAAGTGTATGTGCCTCACTACTTGCTTTCTTTCACAAACTTTGACTTATTGTATTCTTGGGGAACATTGTTTCCCTAGTCTTAGGATACTTCCGACCTGCCATCTTGCAAGGGGATCAAGTAAGTACTTTGAGTAAAAGAGATGTATCACACCAACAATCCTACTCTTTCTAATAAGATGCAGATTAAACCAACTATAAACAAAGCTTTGTTTTCGTTCTTCTCGAAGTGGAAGGTAAGGTATGACAAAATTATAACTTCCCACGTGAGTTCGAACAAGTAGAATCAGAGACCGACAAGGTAAAAGGAAAGGGAAAATCAATGGTATTTATGACTCCCAAATGCAACGAAAATTGCAAGGGAACTGAACTATAACAAGTACCAAAGAAAATTCCAAAGAGTGACTGAAAGACCTTGCCAATTTTGTTTTTCAACAAGTGGGAAAAGGACCCCAAAGAATTTGGGTCCAATACCTAGTACAAGTTTAAGATACAAGAAAAACTAAAGAGGTTTTCAAGCTCCCCAGTATGGTCGCTAGAAAAAGGTACGTGTTATAAGAAAAATATGTTTGTTGGGACAGATTCGACCTATCCGGCTGTGAATCCGGTTATAGGATTTTTGATATCTCAGCACGAGGTAGAGACTACCAAAACCTTATATGGTCCTTCGCCTGAGGTGGTAATGAAGGGGAAAAAGGAGAGGTGAAATACTTACACAAAGTCTTTCTCAGGACCACCCACCTTGGGTGTTGTCCTCCCTCAGCTTCCTTGGATGGCCAAAATGGCCTAGGGGGTGAAAATTATGGACAGTAGGATGAAAATAAGCTCACTGGTTTTTTGGACATCGAACTAAATAAAACGAACAACGAGTTGTTCACTCCCTTAAAGCATTGGAAAATGACCCAGAATGGGTCCCAGGGGTAAACCAGTGTCCGAGACAATTAACCAATGGATGCATCAATTGAAAGAGTGCAAAACAAGAGTGAAACATAAGCTTAAAAGATACCACCAAGTCCTTTTAAATGACTATAAATTGCAAAAAAAAAGTTGTTCGAAGCTTTTAAGACAGGGAAGCAAGCCCATAATGGCTTGATACCCCCTGGGGTGACCCAAGAAGTGATCCCAGAAGATTGTTAAATCTAAATGGGGCTGTAAAAGGGGATGAACAACCATTTTACAAGCTGTTACAACTATGATATAAGGGAAAGTATTCACAAATTCAATTTTTAGTTCGTGGGTGAAAGGTGGACTGACGAAAGGTTGACTTTAAAAGTATTTTATTGGTGAATTTTTAATTTTTTAACACATGCCTTGGCCACCACACTGTTTTAAAGGTTATCCTGATCACGAAAACACATCCCATAATTGTGCTAACTAGTATAAGAAGAGTAGTCCTAGCAAACCACAGTGGCTTGTTTGAAGAGTGCCCCATGTAATTCAGAGAAGCAAGGGTTAACCACTTCTCGTCATTAGCAATTTCGGGCTCTTAAATCTACTTGGATGGAAGAAGAATACTTGCAAAAAGGAAGAGGACCAGGACCCCCCTAAAGGGATTTTTAGTTGAGCTTGCCCAAGCAGAGTAACATTCCAACCATGCTAAGCTAATCAACTCCTTGATCGTGTGGTACTAAGGAAATACCACTCGACTTGTACTAACTAGACAATTCCTAGGGGCTCCTGAGGAAGACTCCCTGGCTTTGACTCTTGGTATCCTACAAAATTGAAATTTCTTGAAATGAAACACCAGACCATCCATGTGGCGAGGTCATGTCTTTCTTTCACAAGCGTTCCTCCTGGTTACTGAATTTGAAATCTATCTAAAACTATATACAAAAAACAAGTAAATAGGTAGGTGAAATATATGTCATGGCTAAATAATATGTATATGTATGTAGCTAAATATTATAAGTTTGTTTTGAGTGTATGGGGTGGACCCCTAAATTTTTTTCAAGTGTTTTGCGGCCTTTTGCCTGTATTTAGCTTGCTGATTTTTGTATGGGCCCTTTAGGGGAAGCCACCTGTAGATTAGTGAATGAAAAATTATACAATGAAAATATGACAATATTAACTAATTACAAGTAACAATTACACCATTCAACCCAAATGAATGAGTTGAGGCTCCTTGGGAGAGGCGAGGACGCCATGTGCATGAAAACCCCAACTAATTCCTTGTATGGGGATTGAAAGTTTAGGGCTTGAAATTTAGAAATTGTGATGATTATCTACGCAAATATAGATCATATTTTATGAACATAAATTAACAAGTAAACTACTCAAGCTATCTACACAAATTAATCATATCAACATTGGTATGTGTGCCAAAATTTTTGGAATGAGTACAAGTGATATATAAAGTGAATATGAGAGTGATTGGGTAGATTCACCGATCAAATTGGATGTTTTTATTCGCTGTCCTATTGGCCCCTTTTCCTCAAACAATTCTTTAGGTGGTCGCCAACCACTTAGGAGAAGCATAATAGGTGATCGGTTATGTCCTTGCACACAAACAACGAAATTTTAGTATTTATGTATGGAAAAAACTGAATTAAATGTAACATAAATTTGCACATAAAAGGTATATAACAACCAACTAACAACCAACTAAGATGATTTCCTCGTGGGGGGAAATTGACCAAAGTGACCAATTTTCCTATTTGGGACAACAAGGTTAATGGTAAGAAACATAACAGAAATATACATGAATGGAAAGAGAAAGCAAACAAGTATGAACAACCAAATAAGGGGCCTATTTGAGGGCTTTCCTAAGGGGCCCTAGGACTCCCAACCACTAGCTAAGGCTGGAAATAACTGTTTACTTCAGAAATATGCACTAAAACACATAAAACAAGTTAAGCAAAGAAGTTAGAAAATGAAAGCAAGGAAGTTAAACCCAAGGAAGCAACAAAAAACACCTATATAACCAATCCCTCCTGGAGATAGCTAACATAACAAGCATTTACTTCTACCCCTCAACCCTTAACTAACAAGTGGCACATCCAACAACTAAAATCTAACAAGTATCACACACACAAAGAGTCTTGGAAAATTTCAGCAGAGCTTTGTTACTATATTCATCCTCCCTTTTTACAATTCTAGCCCTCTTATTTATAAAGGAGAGGTGAAGACTTAGGTTTAGGTCACAGGACACTTGTCACTTTTGGAAAAGTGACAAGTGGACCAACCCTGAAGTCTTTTTGTCTTTTTACAAAAGGTAACCTTATCCTAAAAGAGAATCTTATCCAAAAGGGAATCTTATCCTAAAGGGGTCAAATCAAATCTGATTTGACCTCTTAATTACAATGTATGCATATCAAAAAAGAAAATCATGTGAGACTTCGTATTACAAAAAGTCATTTTTTATAAAATGAAAAAACCAATATGCCACATCACCATTTTCCTTGGGACTTGTGCCATCCCAAAGGATCTTTGACTGCTTCCATGTTTTGCAATTGTAGGTGAGGTGGTTTAGGACAATACCTGGCCATCCATGGCTGTTGGATTCACCGGGATGATGGCTCAAGGTGTGGGGAAATTGATGAGCTGCTTCAGAGGGAAAGGGGAATTTTGGATTTGGTTATTCTAAGTAAGGAAATTAATGTTGTTCAGGAACTTTTCAGAACTTATTATACCCCCCCTTTTCTACCTATAAGTTTCCCTATGAGCTGGTCGAAGCATGGCTTCGACTTGGGCTTGTTTTGGTGAGGGGACCCCTCGGGCCTAAACATTGAGGGGATCTTCCCCTATACCAAAAGCCACAAAACTGTTCTTTACTATGCCAATTTTATATCTCTGTCTGCTACCTTTCCTCTTCCTTTCATTTGGCACAAATCTGACTTTGGATGAGTAAGATATGGCCCCAGGAAGGTATGCAGAAGGATCCGGTTGGGAGACTGATTAGGGAAAACTTTGTAATTGGGGTAAAATTCTAGGTTGGAAACAAGAATTGACAAGCTACTATAGGCCTGCATACCTATAGCTAAAATGGGTTTCCTCACCCGACCCAATTTGGCCTCGGAGGCCCCCAATTAGGCATCCTTTTGTTGCATGTTTGTCGGACCAATAATGAGTCCCTATAGCTTTGGGACATGCCACTGTAATTATGGGCTAAATTTACCAATGTTGATGACATAAATGCATTCCTGACTTTTCCCCGATCGTTTCGACTATTCATAGGCGAAAATACACCTTCGTATGGGGAAGTTATGCAATTAAAATGTCCAATAACTCTTGGGGGGCGGGAATTTAATTTTACTATATAGTTCAAGAATATATAAATAAAATTTACTAAAAGTTTCTTAACTTTATTATATTTTCTAATAATGATTTTATTGAATATATATACAAAACATATATTCCTAATAACAAATTAAACTATATAAAATTAAAACTATATAACAAATTAAATTAAAATTAAAATTTAAAACAAGCCCCCCCACTACAACCCCTCTACCCGATGCCCTATTCACTGATGTGATCGGGGATAGGCACAAAAGGAGCCCGCAGATGGGTGGTTTGGGAGGAGTGGTTGGAGAACGGGCACAGAGGTGGAGTTGGTGGAGCTGGGGGGAGTGATGCATGCGCGGAGGTGGGGTTTGGAGTGTGGGAGGAGGTGGCAGGGAGGAATGGTGGGGAGGGATCAGGGATGAGAGGAGGAGGAGAGAAGAGAGTAGACAGAGTTGGTGGTGGTGGTTCCCAGAGGGATGAGTGCGTGTGCAGGAAAGGGGAAGGGTTGGGCGCATGGAGAAGGTAGCAAGAGCGTCGGGGTAAGGGTTAATGCGGGGTGGAGGAGGAGAGGGTTGAGTGAGGAAGGAGTGGTGGTAGGGTAGAGGGAGGAGGGTAATGGGATGGGGGAGGTTTTTTGTGCATTGGGGAAATGGGAAGAGGGAGTGGAGGAGAGGAGATAGGGCTTGGTGTATGGAACATGTAGGTGGGGTTTGGGAGAGGAGCAGTGCGCATGTGCGAGGGGAGGGTGGAGAGGGGAAGCATAGATGAAAGAGGAGGGCTGAGGAGATGGAGGTGGGTGACAGGTCCGTGTAGAGGTGGAGGCATGGAGGAGGTGTTGGTGGTGCATGGGTGGCCGACCACCACTAAAAATTTAAATTTCAAAATTTTTCATAGAGTGGTTTTTTTTTTCCAAAGTTTTTGGTTTTGGAGAGGGATGTTTTGGGTTCAAACCCCCTCCCCTCCCTTTGAATTTCTGGGAAATTCTGAGCAATTCTGAGAAAAGGAAAAGGGAGGGGGTTGGGGTTCAAAGACTAGGGCCTGCAAATGGGCATGCACAGGCCTGCAAATTCAGCCCAACTCATAAATTTTAAATATCTAAAGGGACCATGGAGGCTTGGGCCTGGTGCCCAAGAGGGGTTCAAATCCCCTCCCCTTTGCATATTTTTCACACACAACTAATTGGACTTAGCAACCAGAAAAAATGAACCAAAAAACATGACATGAAATCTGAAGTAGTAATGATACAAACATCCTGAAGGTAGAAATTCACTCTTCCATGCACACATTCCACCACACCTGTTAGGAAGAAATATTGTCGTTTAATTCCGTTGTAGTATTTTCCCAACCAATTAATTTGTCAATCCGAGGTTCATAGGCTTATGAAGCACAGACACTATATATGCAGGACTGGAGTAGAAGTAATCTAATCTAAATTTCTGAAATGAAACTAATCTAGGAAAGCAAGAAACATTAATCTAGGAAAGCAGGAAATTGCATAAAGGAAAAACAATACAACATGTGAAGAGTTAACGACAAATAACAGATGTGAGCTCACACAATAAAGCTATCTTGAATTACATAACAACAATCAAATGACAATCATGAAAGCATAACAATGAAAGAATATGAATCAAAGCTAAGAATCCCTTTCTCTTTTGAATCCCAATGACTACTCTAATTCTAATTACATCCTAATTGAATTCTCATGAAGAGAGAACACTCTCTTTTATACATGAGAGCCTTGAAGATAAGATAACCATCTCATTATTACAGATCCACTATTCTCTCAACCTATTTCCCATTATTACAAAATATAATCCCTTTAAATCCTCACACATATCTCTCATATATCTTAGATAAGATATTCCAACCAAATCTCCATGATCTTCTCCTTGGAATGGGCTTGAATTATCTCCTCAAATATTGAAATGGTGGAGGAAGTATTCGAGAAGTCCTTTGAATTAATCCTTTTCATATTCCTACACATTACAAAGCTCACACATATTTGAGATATATATGAAAACATGTTGATTTTCTAACATTTAATCACAAATTCCTTTTAAATACTAAAATGAATAAAGTGGAGAACAATAAGGTGAAACTCAAGTATATTTATGGAAATGATATCATGAAAGGTTAATGGGGCGATGAAATGTGAAGAATGATGAAGGGAAATGTGGATGAGAATAGGACATTTCTAACCCCCAACATACCCCCCAACTTAACTTGTTGCATGTCCTCATGCAACCATGCATGGATCTTCTCAAGAAATTTTGGCATATGAATGTTAGCTTTGAGTGATGATAATAAATGTTTCCCAGGATGGGATTTACATGAGTAACAACTGACATTTTCTTATGGTTGGTATTTGTGTGACAACCATGAATATAAGGAATGTTGGTTCTTGTGTTAACAACATTCATTTCGTTACTTGTTCTCTTGTTGTTATGATAATAATTTACCCATATTTTTAGTTTCCAGTAACAACTAATATTTTCTTATGGTTGGTTCTTGTGTGACAACCATGAATATAAAGAATGTTGGTTCTTGTGTTAACAACATTCATTTCGTTATTTGTTCTCTTGCTGTTATGATAATAATTTGCCCATATTTTTACTGGAAAATGTATGCTATCAATGTGCATAAGGAAAACATCACTGATTATAAGAAAGCCCTTTTTGTTTTTGTATATGTGTGAATCATGCCAATATGTATATCATTGCTTATGAAGTAAAGTGCAACCAAGTATCATTGGAAAAGAAATGTTCATAACTGGTAAATGAGATGAAAAAGTGGAATGATGGTCGTGTAAAAATGGAGTGATGATAGTGAATAAGGTCTCCTACCCCCCAAATTAACTTGTTGCATGTCCTCATGCAACGTGGAATAAGTTGTAGAAGTGAGAAGGAAAGGGAACTGGATCAGGGAATTTTCCAAATTATTCATTGCTAGCAGTTGAGGAATTACATGATTAAAGTTTAGAAAATAACATACCTCCACTTACCCAAAATGGTGATGAACTATGCAATAGGAATATAGCTGATGCGACTGCTAGATCATGGAAGATGTCACTGCTGCGGGATCATGTGGAAAGTGACTACTGCTGGAGCGATGACTATTGTCTGCTAAATCAAAGAATGTGAGAACTGCTGCTAAATGAATCATGGAAAAGAGAAAGTATGAAAGTGGAACTGTAGTACTCTCAAATAGCAGTAGTCATGCTGCTGTAACTGTTGATAGTGTCATGAAAAGTGTATAGTCTTCACCTGCTGCGAAACCTTATGGTACAATTCTAATCATGCAAATGAATGTGTCGATGTCGAGCATGAAAAGAAGTCATTGGATTACCAACCAATGATGAATGTCGTTAACCAATGTGAGGCAACTCACCATTGATGTCAATGAGTGTCAAGGTACCCGAGTACATTTGGCGAAGTGTGAACGAATGAGCTGATGCCAAGCCACTTGCAAGATCTGATGATCAAGGGACATTGGTGTATTCCCATGATTGTTAGTGAGAGAACTTGCCATTAAGGCATGCAAGCCTCTAGGTACTAAAAATGGACTCTAGTCTATATCCCATATAAGGTGTTGAGGTCGATGGGGCAAGACTTGTTTAAAGGTGGGCCTTAAGGAATCCCACATTAGTCAACATGAGTTCAGATAAAAAGAGTGGTAGGACTATAAATGAAAAGATCTCACGGTCAAGCAGTGTGGATTAGCAGGGAAAGGAAAACAAGGCAATGTAATCATGGAAAAGGGAGTTTGTTTTATTCAAAAGGAAAACTGGAAAGGCAAAAATGAATTGAAAAAAAAAAAAGATAAAGGAAATAATGTATGCTACTCAGAAAAATAGGTGTGTGGAATCATGAAAGTTAAGGCAATGGAAGATGGTTTCAACACAGTAATGATTTATCAGCTTTGAAGGAGAAATGGGACAGTGTTACAGCATGAAATTGGCAAAATGCGGAAATACGGGTATCACAACATGGTGTATCAACATGTTCATTGTGTAACAACAAACATCAAGATGCGCAAAAAGTTGTTGTGTATCAACAAATTGCTTCTACGTATCAACAAACGGTTGCTGTGTAACAACTTCTGTTGAGTAACAACTCCTTCAAGCTAGCTAGTAAACATGGTTTTCTAAAAAAACTGTTGTGATTCATGAAAATCACTGCAGCACAGGATGCACTCGACTGTGAACCTGAAAAGCTTAGTACAAATTTCTGCATAAAAACTGTGAGATTTGAGAAAAACATATCATGTAGAAATAAATGCAAATGTAGCAAATCAAGGAAATAGACTGCATTTTTATACCTATTGCCTTTGCATACTTATTTGTATTAGCTGTATCAAATCTTCATAATAACCAGTTGCTGATAATTGTCACTAAAGTCCTTGAATGTTGCCTATCAAATTTACCCAAGAAATTAGTCAGGCTGCTCCATTGATTTTAATTGTTTTTCTGCATAATCATGAATAATTAGAGCATATACAATAGTCGATCCAGTAAGAGAACACAACATTCGATCCTACAATACAATGCCTACAAAAACACATTAATCATAATGTGCACGGTGGGACGATAAATGGCAACATAACCCCCAATTTCCCACAAAAATCTTATGTGCTCTGCGTGAGGATGAGATGGAGATCCAGATCATGATTTCGGCACTTGAACGAGGTGGCTTATCAAAAGTTTTGTACATATTGATGACTCGTATATAACTAACAAAATCAGAGGCATCAAAATTTTGGGTGTTTGCCAGCCTAGATTTGCCTTCCATATTACATCTTTGACCTGGAATTGGTTAATCGAAACACTCTTTCCGGACTCCTTTGTCTTAGAGAAATATCCAAGACCAAAACTGTAGGGACATTGTTGTAACGTATTAGATCTCAAATAATCATATGAAATAGATTAATGGAGAGTTCATGACCTTTTGATATTCATGTCAATTGCAGCAAATCTAGATTTTGTAAACTAGTGAAGACAAGCAAAAAGTGTGTCACTTGCAGTCGCATGCCAGGTACCAAGGAAAGTATTAGATGGTCGTCATGTTGGCTTCAAATGGTCGAGAGAGATAATACTAAACCTACAACATATCCAATATTTGTTTGTCAAAAGTTCAACGAACTTGTAGCTCAAAACCTGCGTCAATCATGTGATCTGCTTCGTCAAGAACAACAAGTTACATTGATTCTTTACAACATATTTTCTTTCAAGACAATCAAGCAGACGCCTAGGTATCGATATTACAATTTCACATCCCTAGCGCAATCTGACTCCTTTGTCTTCAATGGACTAACCTTCATTAATTGTAACAACCCCAATATCTAAATAATGAGAAAATTTAATAGTTTCCTCTTCTCGATTGTGCATAGAAACAACGGGGATAAATAAAATGCAGGCTCTCCCTATCAGATTTCAAAAGTAATTCAGAGAGGTGGCATTATCTTGGGTATGTTATGACTCATTTCTCCTATAACTTTCCGAATATGTATTCCCATGTCGAGAGTGATCTATAGACTCCAACAGCAAAAGTTGATTGGTCCTCAATGGGGAGACATAAAAATGAAGCTCGGGGTAGATGGGGAGGCATCAATCCTGCAGATCTCCTACCTGTATCCATCATTTCTCGCTATGAGTCAGTAGCCATAGGGTTGTTTCATTTTTATGCCCCATGCTCTAACATCCATGAGCTCATTCAATGAATCAATAAAGAGTTCTTTCACGCATTATGTCAAAGTGTTTCATTGATTTAAAAAGTGTTAAAACTACCTATGACTAAAGCCTATACTGCCCCTTAAAATAAATATCATAGTTCGATAAATCAGGTAATTGAGTCGATCAAAAAGCACCCGAAGCAAACAAGGTTATGACACAAACGGAATTCATAGAGTAAAAGTAAAGCGTACAGCTCCAACAACAGGAATGCCCACGCCTTTTTTCTCTACCTTGAGAGTCCCCTGGCAAGATGGCCCATTGTGCCTTGCATCTCGTGAAGACTGAGCAGGGTCAACCGATTTAGCATCATACATAGCATCAACATTGTCTTTCGGTATTCCATCCAATGTAATAGCTTTCTCAGAGTCTTCCCTTGATGTCTGTTGAGTCTTTCTTGTCCAAATCTTGTAGCTGTTCCCAGAAGAAGAGGGTCATTGAGCCATGGATTTCTCATTATAACAAAACCTCTGCCCTAATATTGAGTTTGAAATGGTGACTCCACCTGCAGAGACTTGCCGAGCATTTTTTTTTTTTGACAGCGAAGAGCCTTTGCATCGTTATCAACAAGCCAGGGATTTACCAGTTTCATCTCTACCAAGAAACCCATGGAAGCAACCAGGTTCTAGAATTCAAGAATAAGCTTCTTCGTTTCTGCACCAAAAACAATTTTTTGCACAGATAAAGATGTACCTGCACATATAAATGTTTTTTTTTTTTCTTGCATCATCCAGTATGGTAAATATATCTGCAGCTGGTAGTGGAAAGCAAAAAGAAGCAAAAAAAATGGTTTAGACTTTCACCAAGCATTTAATTTGATTCAAAGCATAAGTTTGTTTTCTGTATGGGATACACCTGACCACAAGGCGATACCTACTGATTTTATTGTGAAGTTTGATGAAAGGTGTCAATCATGATGTTAATAATCAATTGCTCCATGCAGCTTCACGTATCTCATTAAGCACAAAACAACACTCAAAAATTCAATGTGGAAGGTACCTAGGTGAGTGCAAGATCTATTGATGACACGGATGAAAATTCAAGATCTTGAAGATCAGGGCTGATAATGATAAATCTTGGCACGTTTGACGTTGAGCAAGATGCATTCCGCTCTCTCAATATTATTGCTGAGATATTAGCTAGAATCTTATGTGTGGCCCTGACCCTTCTGCTAGTATCTCATTTTTCTTTCCTTAGTAATGGCCAAAAGAGATATGCAATAAATCCATTGCCTGATATTCCGCACACAAAATATTTACTCCAGAACTGTCTGTGGTTTGGAATACCACGTGGCAAAAATACTTAGATTTGAGATCGAAACCTAACCATTACAGAACAGGTGTTTACGTGAATCCTTGGCCCATCGATGGAAGAAGAAGTTCATCGATTTATAGAAAATTCATCAAGTAGTGGACACTCAATCTCTGTATGTGTAGTATCTCTTTAAGTGCCACGCGTTTCTTATGCTTTGGTTGTTGGAAGAAAATTATGCATGTCTTATTTCGGTTTCTAATTGCAGAGTTCAGAAGGTGAAGGCTAGATATGGTATCGCTGCAGGTTTTAGCCAACATGACAATAATAATTCAGTCAATCCCATTCACATTTTCAGCTTAATTATTATTTACTTCTCTATGTAGATCTACAATGTGAATATACCAATTATTGTGATCATTTTGTTTCATTGTTGCAGAATTTATTCATATAAGGCGAAAAGATGGTGGCTCAGACCAAGAATACATGGTTCAATCGATCGCAAAACGATGCATAAAGTTCATCCAGAAAATGAAAAACAATGAAAGTGCCAGCGTGATACTGTTCAGTCACTGTTACAACAAAAATGCCATTGTTTCAGCAAGTAAAATTTCGTTGTAACAGGCATGTAAAATGTCATTGTACCAACATGCTATAACAGCGTGTAAAACTTTCACTGTATCAACATGCTATAACATCGTGAAAAATTTGCACTATTCTAGCATAGAAAAATTGGTTTTGTTTTTATTCACCTAGATTTGTGTTTAATTGCAAGTCAAAGGATGGATGCAAAAGAAAATTCATTCCTAAAATTAAAATCATCCCTATTTTTTGATCCTCGCGATCACTCGAAGTGTGGAGGAGAGCATACTTATTCTAAAAAACAAACTTAGAGCAAAACCGTTGTTTTATTCATTAGCCTACCTACTCTATGCTAATTAGAATTAAAAAAAAAAAATCGTTACGTGTAGGAAAATTTCCAGTGGAGCCAAGCACGCAACAGTAACAAAAATATATTCATGTGAAATTTTCCAAATGAAAGATAGAAATTTACATGAATAAATGAATTTTGTTGCTGTAACAACAAACTAACTAAGTAAAAACAAAAAGACTGATCTAATTGAGTAGTTACTTGGAACCATTGTTCAATAAGGCTTTCGTAGGCGTGATTTTCCTCAGTCAGATCATGTTGTAACTCCTCTTCATCTTCCTCAATATTTTGTTTGAATGATTGTTCATCATCGGATATGCAGGATTCTTCAGATGTTGAATCTTCAATTGTTTCTGGAGGAGTATTTGAATCTTTGATCCTTGTCAAGATCTCCCATTCCAAGGAAGAGGAGATCCTGACGTCTGCTAGGATCTGAGTGAGTAGTTCCAAGATGACACTCATTGTTAAATCATGTTAAAAAGAAGGATTCTTACAGTGCCCAAATCAAAATGAAAAACTTAAAAAAAAAAACACTCTTGCTAAAAAAATAAAATAACTCTTCACAGTTGCGGAAATTAAAATGTTCATGATAGTTGGTCAAGGAGAACATGAGCAGTCTCCACTCAAGTAGCTGTTAAGACCCCTAGAACCAACACATGTATATCACACTTGCAAAAATTTAAACTAATCTTGCGGAAATTGAAATTTACACCCTAATTACGCTTGCAGGAATTGAAATTCACACTCTAGAGATGACAGGGAGAACATGAGGAGTCTCCACTCAAGTAGCTGCTATGACCCTTACCAACACATGCAGGAATTGAAATTTACACTACCCTACATGTCCTTACCTGTATGTCACCTCGGAGTTAGGATCATGTCTAATCACACTTGCATAAATTGGAATGAAAAAGAAACTAATACCTCAATCCATCGTGCTTCCCCGACAACGACACCAAAATGTTAGGAAAAAATATTGTCATTTAATTCGATTGTAGTATTTTTCCAACCAATTAATTTGTCAATTCGAGGTTCATAGGCTTACGAAGCACACACACTATATATGCAGGACTGAAGTAGAAGTAATCAAATCTAAATTGCTGAAATGAAACTAATCTAGGAAAGCAGGGAACATTAATCCAGGAAAGCAGGAAATTGCATAAAGGAAAAGCAATACAACATGTGAAGAGTTAACGACAAATAACAGATGTGAGCTCACACAATAAAGCTATCTTGAATTACATAACAATAATCAAATGACAATCATGAAAGCATAACAATGAAAGAATATGAATCAAAGCTAAGAATCTCTTTCTCTTTTGAATCCTAATGACTACTCTAATTCTAATTACATCCTAATTGAATTCTCATGAAGAGAGAACACTCTCTTTTATACATGAGAGCCTTGAAGATAAGATAACCATCTCATTATTGAAATGGTGGAGGAAGTATTTGAGAAGTCCGTTGAATTAATCCTTCTCATATTCCTACACATTACAAAGCTCACACATATTTGAGATATATATGAAAACATGTTGATTTTCTAACATTTAATCACAAATTCCTTTTAAATACTAAAATGAATAAAGTGGAGAACAATAAGGTGAAACCCAAGTATATTTATGAAAATGATATCGTGAAAGGATAATGGGACGATGAAATGTGAAGAATGATGGATGAGAATAAGAAATTTCTGAGCCCCAACAACACCCAACAAGCTTTTTTTCCATTGAAATGAGACTGGATGGGGGTTTACCTGGTTCAATGCCTGAAGAATGTTGCATGGTGTTGGCTGGCTAACCAATGCAAAGCTACACCTTCTGTCAAGAGACCTCCTTCTACTACCTTGGAATCCTGTTGTAGAGCTCCTGCTCCCCCTGGCCAAAATGCCAAAATGGATTGTATTTTCCAATTTTCAAGAAAAACTAATTTCCCAAAATTTGCATGAGGAGGTTGCATGTCTTCTCCATTTTCCATAATTTCCGATTTTTTTTAATATATTTCTCCAATTATTTTTTTTATGTTTCTTGAAAACCGTGTAAGTCAAAGTTTGACTTTGACTTTGACTTTGACCTTGCTGTTGTTGACCTATCCCCAAAAAGTTGCAAGGTGGGACCGAGTCGGAATTGGACATAGAGCATGTCGTTGGAAAGGTATTGACGACCTCGTCGATAATATGTCGCCGCCAATCTGAAATAATTCCACCTCAGTCCTCAAATTTGGCCCGGAACATTGGCCACTTAAAACCGTTGACTTGCTGGTGGGCACACATGACACCCGATCTTGCAAAAGGTGTGAAATCACCATATGATATCCAATCAAGGCAAATGAGGTACCATCAGAAATGTATCGACACGTAATTATCCAAGATGGCCATTGATTTGTGTTTTGGGGGCATTAATGAATGTTTTAGCTGTCATGAAACCCTTCCATGCGAGCTGGGTCCCCCCTTTGCCCGAAATAATTGACCAACTTGTGAAAGCTCTAACTGGGCCATCCGAGGTCAGAATGAGGAAAATTAGAAGGATTTGGAAATTTATTTGAGCCTTTTACAGCGTGACATTGATGAATCTATGATTTAAAACTCTTTACCAACACGTTTTAAACCCTGAAACATTGCAACCAATTTGTTGTCCGAAATTGGTCATGAACTTGCGAAAGCTTATTCTTACCAACTACAGGTCGAAACCAAGCATAGGATATACCATTAGAAAGGTATCACACTTACCTACACCATGTATGGGTTTGATTCTCCTTTTTAAAAAATAATCTGAACAGAATCAGACCAGGAAGTCACAAGTATTGGTTTTGGCCATTCAGGTGACGCTAACTTTGCATCCTTCGTAAGGGGTCATACAGACTTAGAATTAGGATCTTGATAGCCCGTTGGAAATCTTATCCCAATACCTACAACATGGAAGAATTTTATTTCCTGAATTGTGACCATATTTCATATTATTCTTTTCAAAAGGACCCCATCCCCAAGGGACGTGCCTAGTGACAGGCAAAGGGGGCCAACGTTAAAATTCTTGTAAAATGATTTCTTAGCTCATGAAACCTGAACCAAATAGTATTGACATGACGAAGAAATGATGTGGGAGGGTTCAAAACCCCCTGAAGGTTTCCAACTGATACTCTTTCAAGGGCATAGGCCATAGTAACTATGACCCCCGCCACTATCTTTGACTGGAACCATATCACCAAGGGACGTTTGTGGAGAAATGACTGTGTAAAACACCATGTTGAGCCCATAGCATATTTTTGGTTCAAAAGTCCACATACTTGCAACAATTCCATCTCAACATGAAGCAGAAGACAGACAACACCAACCGTGTCTTTGACTGTCTATTCGAACTCTAGTTGCAGTACTAACCATGGTGCTACACTCCTATGGACATGAGACCTTTGGATGGCCCAAACTCTATGAGAGAGATCCTGAATTCGACACTACCTACCATATGCTGGGCACAAACACAACTATCACTGATTTCCATCTTCAAGATGAGTTGTTGTGCCATCTGGGCCATCTCTGCATCCCATCAAGCGAGCGCGCGAAGATGATTTGGGAAGCTCACTACAGTCAGGTGGTAAGACACTTCGGTGTATAAAATACAATGGAAGTATTGTATCAAAGTTTCTATTGGCAAAAACTTCTATAGGTTGTCATCAAGTATATCATGTCCTGCACAACTTGCGCCATTTCCAAACTGGCTATTAAGAAACAAGGAATGTACACCCCTCTTCCTACTCTCGACAGACCTTGGGAATCCATCTTGATGGACTACATGTCGGGACTTCCTTCAACCAATAAGGGAAATGACTTTTTTTGTGTGGTTGTTGATTGATTTTTCAAGATGACGATTTTGGCCACCTGTAAGAAGAACATCATAGTGGAGGCCACTTCCAAGCTCTTCTTCGAATGAGTGTGGGTACATTTTTGGATACCACAAACCATCATCTAAGATCAGGATAGTTGATTCCTCAACACATTCTAGTAAAGATTTTGTTCACGGTTGGACAACAATCTCACCAAATCCATAGCCTTCCACCTCCAAATGGATGGCCAAACCGAGGTTGTCAACATGCTGATCGTGCATATCTTGTGCATGTACAATTACAAGCATCTGTGCACATTGGATGAGAGTATTCCCTATTTTCACCACAATTACAACATATTCATACATAGATCAACTGACCACAACCCCTTTCAGTTGGGGTTGGTATTTCAACCATTGGGTCCCATGGATGTTTCACTACCCCTTACTTCCACACAGGAAGAATCATCCCATACTCAAACCGAAGCTGACAAAGGAACTCGGTTCATTGAACAAATCCAACCCATCCACCAACATGTTTAGGATATTTTGAAGAATTCCAATTGATCCATATTTTATGAGAAGAACAAAATGAATACAAATTATTAACAAATGTTTGACATAGAATAACAAAGATATAATAAATTTGGTTTCTAGTCAATAAGGAAATAAGATGAAACTATAAAATGCAGCAGAAAACAAGCTTGCTGGAATGGTGGCGGATTATCTCTGAGAAGAGATGTGATAACTATGCTCATTCGCAAGAATATGATTACAATGAGTCTATGAAGGCATATTTTACAATAAACATGAATTCCAAAACCCTAGACATCCAAAAACCTAACCCTATGGGATGAAGTGCCAAAAGTCATGTGGGCCTCATTT
Organism: Picea mariana; assembly: GCA_032191745.1. NCBI lineage: Eukaryota > Viridiplantae > Streptophyta > Pinopsida > Pinales > Pinaceae > Picea > Picea mariana. The sequence continues at coordinate 106,694 of JASDQU010103386.1, read as the reverse complement.
GGGTAAGCTAGTACATCAACTTCCTGGGGTCATAACTTTTGCATCAATCTCTGTTTTAGGCGCACGATAGCCTGTTGGAAAGGTCTATCCAAGGAATACACATGTTTCCATCATACTTTGACTTCATCTAAAATCTAATTGTGGTGAGCACTAAAAACGTTGTTTAAGGCCTTAAAACGACCCCAGAAGTCAGGGACCTGAAAAGTAGGAAACAATTGCCAAAATGGAAAACTGCCAAAATGAACCAGTTAGAATAGGTGGGAGGCCACCTAAATCCATATGGATCATTATTCCCCCCTTAGGAAGTAATGGTATCCATTGCGTTGATTTCCCCCATCAGATGAGAAATTTTTGTTGAATTTGGCCATGGGTGAGACACTTGCCTTGGTGCAAGAGCTTCCCTACTTTAACAACTCGATAAAGTTGGGCTTTGCTATTGAGTTCCCTTGACCTGTGTTCCCACAATATGATCAATGGATTCTTGTTGTATGCATTCAGGGTTGATCTCTATTGGTGTCAACTGCTCTGCGATCTCTGAGGTGTCCAATAATGGTGGGAAATATGGTCGAAGGAGAGCCACACTGAATACTGGGTGCAGACTAAGGAAAAGGGGAATGTTGAGCTCAAAATCATTGTCACCCATAGCCTTGGTGATGGTGTACGACCCATAATACAGTGGGAAAATATTACGATGGGGCTCTGTAATTAATTCTTTCTGCAAGTGAAACAAAAACTTGTCACCCACCTAAAACTTATGTGGCACTCGGTGTTGATCATGGCGCTGCTTGTACTTGGAATTGTACATCTATAAAATATCCTGAACCTATTGGCGTATGGGATCGATATGCTCAATGAACCAGGTAGCTTTTTCATCTTCAGGTGGATCAGGGAATGATTCGGTTGAGGTGGTTGCTTGGGGTAGTGCAACATCCATGGGGCCCAATGGTTGGAATCCCAACCCCACCTGAAAGGGGTTGTGGCTAGTGGAGCTATGCAGGGCTCAGTTGTAGCTTTGCTGGACACAGGGAAGACTCTCATACCATGTGTGGGGGTTCTTGGAATTGTACATTCGCAATATATGCACTATCATCTGATTGGCGACCTTAGTTTGGACATCTGTCTAGGGGTGGAATGCAATGGAATTGGTGAGCTTGGTGTCCAGTAGTGAACAAAGGCTCGACCAGAATGTGTTGAGGAACTGACTATCCCGATCTGAGATAATGGTTTATGGGATCCCAAAATGTACCCAAACTCATTCAAAGAAGAGCTTGGCAGTGGCCTCTGCTGTGATGCTCTTTTTGCAGGCGGCCATAATCGTTATCTTGGAAAAATGATCAACAACCACAAAAACACAGTCATTTCCCCTCTTGGTGGACAAAAGGATCGACATGTAGTCCATTGAGATGGATTCCCACAACCTATCAGGAGTAGGAAGAGGGGTGTACATGCCCTTTTTATTAGTGGTTGGTTTGGAAATAGTGCAGACTGTGCAAGACCTGATATATTTACTAACATCATGTCAAAGTTTTGGCCAGTAGAAATGTTTCTACAACACCACCACTATCTTTTCGACGCCAAAGTGTCTTGCCACCCAACTGTAGTAAGCTTCCCAAATCATCTTTGTGCACTCGCTTGATGGAACGCAAAGATGGCCCAGATGACACAACAACCCATCTTGAAGATGGAAAATAGCGACCATTGAGTTTGCGCCCAACATTTGGTAGGTGGTGGATTAGTCAGAGTCTATATCATAGAGGTGGGGCCATTCAGAGGTCTCATGGCTGCAGGAGTCTAGCACTGTGGTGAGTGTCATGACTGGAGGTCGGCTGAGGTAATCAACAACTCGGTTGGTACTTCCTATTTTATACTTGATGTTGAGGTGGAACTACTGTAAGTATGTGGACCACTTCTAATGGTGGTCATTCTACAATTTTCCTTGGGTCTGCATGAACTGTAGTGGCTTATGATCAGTGTGGATGATTGTCTCCTTCCCAAGAATGTAATGTCTCCACTGGAGGTAGGCTTGCACAATGGAGTACATTTTTTTTTCGTAAGTAGGGTACTTACAGAAAACATCTAATAGTGTATCACTATGATATGTCACAGGGTGGCCATGTTGATTGAGAATGATGCCCACAACATAGTCTGAAGCATCTGTCTCGATATCAAAGGGATTTTGCAGGTCCGGTAATGAAAGTACTGGGGATGTGCACAAGCGTTTCTTCAAATAATCAAAGGATTGTTGTTGGGACAGGTCCCATGCAAATTTTTCCTTACCACCACCCTTGGTTACTTGGTTGAGGGCTCGTGCAATATGAGAGAATCCCAATACGAACCTGCGATAGAAATTGGGGAGGCCCAAGAATATCTGAAGCTCAGTGAGTGTGGTTGGGGATAGCCATTCACGGATGACCTGGATCTTGGCTGGATCCAGCTGCACACCATGCTGATCAACAATGTAGCCTAAGTAATAGACCCTATCCATGCCGAAGGAGAATTTTTCCTAGTTTGCATATAGCTGGTTTTGCACACCCTATGANGGAGGCCCAAGAATATCTGAAGCTCAGTGAGTGTGGTTGGGGCTAGCCATTCACGGATGACCTGGATCTTGGCTGGATCCAGCTGCACACCATGCTGATCAACAATGTAGCCTAAGTAATAGACCCTATCCATGCCGAAGGAGAATTTTTCCTAGTTTGCATATAGCTGGTTTTGTCATAGGGTGTGCAAAACCTATTGAATATGCTGCAAGTGTTCTGCCCAAGTCTTGTTGTAGATGAGCATGTCATCTAGATACACCACTGCAAAAGTATTGGTGAAATCTCATAGTATATATTCCATCATCCTCATGAAATTTGTTGGGGCATTTGTCAAACCAAAGGGCATGACCAACCATTCAAAAAGACCTTCTTTTGACTTGAAGGCGGTCTTCCATACATCTATCTGTTCTATTGGGACCTGGTGTTATCCAGACTTCAGATCAATTTTACTGAAGTATTTGGCCCCCGTGAGATGATAAAGGAGGTCGTCGACTCGAGGAATTGGGTATCGGTTCCAGATTGTGATTTTATTCAGGGCCCAATAATCAATGCAGAGTCGCCAGGTCCCATCTTTGTTCTACACCGACATGATTGGGATCCCACAAGGTGATGAGTTGGGATAGATGTGCCCCTTGTGGAGCAGTTCTTGGATCTTTCTTTTGATCTCTTAGTTTTCTAATAGAGAGAGGAGGTAGACTAGCCCATTGGGTAGTGGTGCGCTAGGGGTCATATCGATGGGATGATTGACCTGGCAGTGCAAAAGTACCTCTGTAGGTGAGGAGAATATGTTTGAGTATTCTTCCACAATATTATCCACTTGCTTCTATTTTTTGGAGAGGTCGGATGCAAAGGCCCTGGATGTGGCTACGATATTTCTCTCACTCTGAGAGTGAATCACGAAGAAGACAAATTTCTTGGTCTGAGAGATGACCTTCCTTCATTGCTTGGAAGAGACCAAGGAAATATCACTAGGTGGGATTGCCTTAGGTATCATGTACAATTTCCTGTTCAAAATAATAATAACACTATGAGGCCTAGAATCATATACAAAATGAATTTTCCATAAATAAGGTTGGCCTAAAATAACATTACAAACTTCAAGAGGAGAAACATCACACAATACCTCTTCCTTTAAGGGATTGATGTCGTATGATAGTCGACACTTTTGGCTAACACAAAGATAGCTTCCTTGGTGGATCCATTCAATGGTATAGGGATGCAGTGTGGCGTTGTCGATAGGGCCAACCGATTGACGACCTCTACTAATATGAGGTTCTTTTGGCTACTGCCATCAGTGATGAAGTGCAGTTGGGTTCCCTTCCCACATATTTGAATGTAAATGATTCTCACCTTCTTTTGGCTCATCCGGTTCAACAGGCTAGAGCTTGCTAGTAGCAACAGTGGCACTGGATTCTGTGTCAATGAACCATATTCCCCTTTCTAGTTTTGAATTAGAGTCAGAACCCGTATCTCATTCAGAGGATTTCACTTCATCCACCGGTGAATTCTTTGAGAAACAATCAACAGTGTTATGCCAAGGGATCTTATGGAAGTCACACCACTTCCTAGTATCTTTCTTTGTCTTTCCAACATACTTTTTTTCTTACGGATTGGATCGGTTGTCCTGATAGTTCATATTTTCTCTATCCTTTGTTCTATGGGTTGGGGATGCTCTTTCCTATATTTTGATATGAGGGGTTCCCAGGCCCAAATTGCCGCATATTTTGTTTGAGCTTCTACTCGATTTTGATGGAATATCTGTTGATTAAGGTTGGTTGTCATTGATGTCAACCCTTGAAGAAATACCCACAACACAAAGGTTTAGGTAATGGACCCAATATTTTTTGATGTAAATATGACTCATTATTGTCTTTTCATGGTTGATAATAAGTAAATATGGATGAACTCCAAAGTGGTCCCCTTATGGTGAAATCCCTCACGGGAAGATGCTTTGCAGAGTAAGAGAACCCATGATTAATTGTGGAATAAAAAGATGAAGGAAAATGAATTCGTTAGGTAAACTATCCTATATGGATAGTGTTTGTTATTCCATTTCCAGTGGTATGTGGAACATCACATAACTCCTCACGGTTAGAGATTTATGGCCATGAGAAGTTGGAGACCCTAGGTTTGGGTAATGGACCCAAGTTTGTTTGATGGATAATGGTATGAGTTATGATATATTTTCAGATAATACTATTATATATGGATAGTAAATTTCATTCCATTTATGGTGGTATGTGGAATTTCACATAACACCTCACGATTTGAGAGTTATGGCCTTACGAAGTTGGATGACCCTCATATGTCATCTAGAAGCCCAAAAAGGTCAAAGTAGTCAAAGTGGTTTAAGAGATTTTAAAAGGTAAATAATAAAGTGAAGTAATGAGTGTATTTTAATTCAAAGTGAATACAAAATAAATTATTTCAATAATAAATTTAATGGATAAATTAGAAGTGGGTTAACCCTAAAATAAGGAAAGTGGGGCCAAGTGATATAGAAGATGTTTTTAAGGAAACTACATGGAGAGTATAAATAAGAGGCAGGGATCTCTCATTTTAATCACACTTAAGCATATTGAATATCTATAGGTGTCTAAGGTAACCAAGGATATCTAATCGGAAATTCTGAGGGAAGGTGAAGAAAACAAGGCCAAAATGCAAGGAAGGATAAATTCTTTTGATGTTGCTTTCTAAGGTATGTTATTTACAGTTCATATCACCATTTTCGCTATAAATTTTTTTCTATAATTATTAAGACCATGAAATTACTATGCCATTGAGAAATCATATCCAATTATATGTGGTAAAAAATTTCTCTTGCGGGTCATTGCATTTTTGGATTTACACTCCGTGGAAACTAGGGTTTGTGGCTAGTCCTGAAACTAGTCAAAAACAAGTGTTTCGGGTAAAAACGTCATAACTTCTTCATAACAGATCCAAATTCAGTGAAACAAAATGTTTTGGTTAGGGTATAGTCTTAAGTATGAGGTGTAACAGTTTCATATCAATTCAAAAAACATTCCGTGCGGGGCATGCTCTACAAGGTCGCTCTCTAGAATAAGCCATAATTCAGCAAGGTATGCCATTTTTGCTATAACTCATTTTCTGAGAGGTTCCAAGTAGTGACACATGGAGGAATTGCATAAACACAATGAAGAACATTGTGTATCAGTTTCATATCTTTATACATTATGGGTACAAATTTATTATTACCTCAAGTTAGTGTTGTTGACTAATCCAAAACTAGGCATGTGAGACTAAAGAAAAGTTTGATGAAAATGCTAGTCTCTTGTTGTTGAAGTTAAGGAGGGTTTGCAGGAATGTGGTCATATACACCAGGACTATTACATATCTACAAATAATATTTGGATGATGAAATTGATGAGGGATTTTGGTTGAGGTACATGTTGAGTGCATAGTTGAGATAAGTAGTTGATGAGTTGGAACATACATAAGGTGTATAGTTGATTATGTTGGTACATATTGATGAGTCATAGTTGATGAGTAGTTGAAACATGATTGGTACATACTTGCTACATGGTTGGATGCACTTGTTTATGGTACAGGTTGATTACAGGTTATTTGGTACAGGTTGGTGCATGGTTGATGCACTTGTTTATGGTACAGGTTGATTACAGGTTGAGGTACAGGTTGATGCATGGTTCAGATTTATTGGTATAGGTTTACAACGGTATATATCACAGTGACAGGTTGACAATGGTTCCATAATTCTACTTCTACTTCACGGTGGTAGGACGGGGCAAGGACAGGTGGTTGTAGCCACCTTCTGGTTGTAGCCAGAGAACATAGGGGGTTGTAGCCTCCTTCTGGTTGTAGACAGAGAATTGGGGAGTTGAGGCTTCCCTCAGGTTGTATCCTGAGAAACTAGGGGGTTGGAGCCTCCTTCCAGTTGCAGTTGGAAAACAAAGGAAGTTGGTGCTTCCAATGAATGTAATTCTTCAAGATATGTAAGAAAAAGCATTCTGTGGTTTTCTCCCGATTTGGGTTTCCACGTAAAACATTGGTGTACTATGTATGTGTATGTTTGTTCATTTGTTCATTTCTTATTTACTCTATAGTTATTGGATGATAATGCTTCATTGATATAACACTTGGATTATATGGTCAAAAATGATTAAATTGCTCTATTACTGATTCACCCCCCCTCTCAGTAATCCAACAATTGGTATTAGAGCAGGTTCCTTCATAAATCAGTTTATCCACTGAAAGGTAGATCATGGAGAGTACCAACTCATATAAAAATGGAATACCATAGTTTGATGAACAAGAGTATGCTTTTTGGAGCATAAGGATGAGGACATATATATAGGCACAGGGATTTCAAGTTTGGCAATCAATTGTAGATGGATACACAGTACCAGTAGTTCCATCAACAAATGAAAAAGCAGTAAAACTCGGTGAGAATAATTACAAAGCCACAAATTCACTTTTAAATGGTCTCAGTGATACTTTATTCACCAAAGTTGCACACTGTAAATCCACTAAAGAGATTTGGGACAAGCTTCAAAATATTTATGAAGGAGATACAAAAGTCAAAGAAGCAAAGCTTCAGACTTACAGAGGTCATTTCGAACAACTAAAAATGAAGGAAGATGAAGATATCACAACCTACTTCTTACGAGTCGATGAAAGAGTGAATGCAATCATAGGATTGGGAGAAGAAATTGAAGAATCTTTAATTGTTCAAAAGATACTAAGATCTCTTCCTATGAGATTCAACCCTAAGATATCAACACTAGAAGAAATATTAGATCTGGACTCAATAAACATGGATGAACTGCCTGGAATCTTCACAGCATATGAAATGAAAACTGAGAAGGAAAATCCAAATGTAAAAGAAGCAGCCTTCAAGGCATCCAAAAGATCAAAGCAAAAGGAAAAGGAACAAGAAGAATATAGCCGTAGAAGTGACGCCTTGGAAGATGATGAAGAAGTGGCCAACTTCGTCAAAAGAGTGAACAAGGGAACCAATGATAGGTATAGAGGTAAGATCCCTTTAATTTGTTTTAATTGTGATGGTATTGGTCATTTTGCTAACAAATGTCCTCATAAGAAAAAAATAAATGATGAAGGTTACTCAAAAGGAAAACACACATATAAAGGAAAAAGAACTACACAAAAAGTTTTCAAGAAAATCTTATACACCAAAGAAGACATCTCATCATTAGATGAATATGAAGTCAGTGACAATGAGACATGAAGAGTTCTATTCATGGCAGTAAAAGACTCTGACAAAGAAGACTTTGAAGAAGAATATGAAGAAGCCAAAGAAGAATGTGAATAAGTTGAAGAAGAAATTGAAGAGACAGAAGTTGACTATCGAGAAGAATTAATGTGTGCCATAGAAGTTATCAGAAGAGAAAAGAAGAAAAACAAGAAACTACAAGCAAAACTAGACAAGAAAAATGACACTCGAGAACTAGAACAAATGATCACAAAATTGAAGGTTCAAATAGAAGAAGATAAAAGAATTGAAGAAGAACTCAAAGAACAACTGGAAGAAAAGGACAAGATCATTGGAAACTTGGAAGCATAGGTTGTCACACTAAGAAAGGATATTCAAAAGAAAAATATACAGAATAGCTCAAAATTTCTAGATGACATTATCAACAATCAAAAATCTCATCTTGACAAGTCTGGACTTGGATACAATTAGAAAAAAAAGGGATCAAGGTCCAAAACAACAGAGCAAGAAACAAATCCAAAGAGCTATGCAGAAACAATCAAAGAGGATAGGAAGATATACAAGGAAGATTACAGGGACACTCCTCCACCAAGAAGATTCAGATTTCAGAATAAACAATAGACAGATAGGCCTAAAAAAGAAGAAGGATTCATAAGAGCACCTCCTTTTAGAAGATCTTCAACTCCCAAGTATCAAACTATATTTTTTGGTTTATGTTATGCATGTAATAATTTTGGACATAAAGCTGTGAATTTCAGAGCTAACAATAAGAACATAAACAACTTTGAGAGTTATACACAAAGGGATTATTCAAAGAGACCTAGTGACACACAAAGAAGAAGTTACAACAGGTTTGAATCTTTGAGCACTAAAGTGGAATGTTACAAATTTAACGATTTTGGACACATGGCCAAGGATTGTAGAATGACACTCCCTCCTAAAGAACCTCAACAGAATAACAAAAGTCACAGATAAGAAGCTCAGAAAATAACATGGATAAGAAAGCAAGATCAATATAACAATGAAGAATGCACAGTCATTCTACAAGATAAGAAGAAGAAACACAGTTGGTATGTTGACAGTGGATGTTCAAAACAAATGACAGGTGATAAATACAAATTTCTTACATTACGAAAAGAAAAAAATGGACCAGTCTCCTTCAAAAATGATAATTCATCCAAAATCACTGGAGAAGGAATAGTCTGAATTGGGAACAAGAATGAAAAGAAACAATATGTTTTACTGGTAGAAGTTATGAAACATAATCTTCTAATTTTGAGTCAAATGTGTGACCAAGGTCATGAAATTACTTTTTATTCAGAAAAGTGTGAGATAAGAAAAGAAGATTCAAGGAAATTGGTCGGTACAACTACAAGAACTTCAAACAACATATATGTGTTAAGTGAAATTGGAAATGAAAAGTGTTGTCTAGGAAAGGAAGATGAAAGTTGGATATGTCATAGAAGAATGGGTCACATGCATTTTGATAACCTTGTCAATGTCAGCAAAAGAGAAGCAATAAGAGAAATGCCCTAGATCACGAAACCAGCCAACACTTTATGAAAGCATTTTCAACAAGGAAAGAAAACAAAGACCGAGTTCAAATCAAAGGAATATTCAACAACAAGACCACTGGAAATTATGCACATTGATCTAGTTGGACCAACTGCAATGAAGGGATTAAAAAGTGAAAAATACTTTATGTTATTAGTTGATGATTATACAAGATTCAGTGTAGTTTGATTTCTCAAGGACAAGTCAGAAGCTTTTGAAAACATCAAGATCTACAAGGAAATGGTTGAAAATGAGATGGATTCAAGAATCAAATGTTTGAGATCTGATAATGGAGGAGAGTTCACTTCAAATGAATTTATGGACTACTGTAGTAGTCATGTAATAAAAAGACAATTCTCCATTGCTAGGACACCTCAAAAGAATGGAGTTGTTGAAAGAACAAGATAGTACAAGAAATGGCTCGAACAATGTTAATGGATTCCAAATTGACATATATATTTTGGACACAGGCAGTGCATACAACAATTCACATTCAAAATAGAGTAATTCTTAGAAACAACACTGATAAAACTCCCTACGATCTATGGAAAGGAAGACCAACAAATGTGAAGCACTTCGGAGTTTTTGGAAGCAAATGCTGCATCAAAATAGAAGATGGAAGAATGAGAAAGTTTGAGTCTCATGTGGAAAAAGGAATACTTGTTGGTTACTCAAGTACAAGGAAAGAATACAAGTGTTACAATCTAAGATTGAACAAAGTTGTGGAAAGCATCAATGTCACAATTGATGAAACAGGCAGACCAGAAACAAAGGAAGAAGAAAACAAATCAATGGAACAACTTTTCTAAGAAGAAGATGAAAAATAAGTAGAAGCGGAAGATGAATATGAAGAGAATCTGATAGAAGTAGAAGAGCAAGTTCAGAAAGTATCTCCAAAGACACCTAGAAAACAAGTATAGAAGAATCATCCTTCAGATCAGATTATTGGAAACAAAGATGTAGGAGTTGAGACTAGAAGAAAAATATGTTCACCAGAACAAACACAACTAGAACTCTTATCTACAATTGAACCAAACTATTTTGAATAAGCCAGCAAGGATGAATTTTGGAATAAGGCCATGGATGATGAATTGGATCAAATAGAGAAAAATGACACTTGGGAATTGGTTCCAACACCAAAGAATAAGAATGTGATTGACACAAAATGGGTTTTCAAGAATAAATTGAATGAAGATGGACAAGTTACAAGGAACAAACATAGATTGGTATGTAAAGGATATGCACAGATTGAAGCAATCGACTTTGGAGAGATATTTGCCCCAGTTGCCAAAATGGAAGCAATTCGTTTACTTTTAGCTTATGCATGCTCCAAAAATGTTAAAGTATATCAGATGGACGTAAAATCATCTTTTTTGAATGGGGAACTTGAAGAAGAAGTCTACATTGAACAACCAGAAGGATTTCAGTTGTCAGAGAACACAGACTATGTATGTAAATTAAAGAAGGCCTTGAATGGTCTAAAACAGGCTCCTAGAGCATGGTACTCCAAACTGGATAAGTATCTGCAGCAGGCAGGGTTCAGAAAAGGAAGTGCAAAAAACAACCTCTACATCAAGGTAAGTCAAGGTAATATTTTATTGATTGAAGTTTATGTTGATGATATTATTTTTGGTAGCAATGATGACAGGTTAAGCTAGAAATTTGAAAAATACATGCAGAATGAATTTGAAATGTTGTTACTTGAAGAACTATCCTTCTTTTTGGGACTTCAGATATGCCAAAGAAACCAAGGAATTTTTATTTCTCAAACCAAGTATATCAGAGAAATGCCAAAGAGGTTCGGAGTGGAAGATTGCAAACCAGTTATCACTCCCATGCAAACCAGTTGTAAGTTGAGAAAAGATGATGATTTGAAGTCTACAAATCAGAGGAAATACAGGTCAATGATTGACAACCTACTATATGTGATAACATCCAGACTAGATGTAATGCAAGAATTTGGATAGGTGGCACGATTTCAAGCAACACTAAAGGAATCACATGTATTAGCAGTAAAGAGGATTTTCAGATATCTCAAAGGAATAGAAGAGTTTGGATTATGGTATCCAAAAGGAAAATATCTATCACTTATTTCCTACACAGATGCAGATTGGGCAGGTTGTATTGATGATCGACGAAGCACCAATAGAGCAACGTTCTACTTAGGTGAGTTTTTGGTATCATGGCTAAGAAAGAAATATTCATCAATATCTCCATATACAGCCGAGGCAAAGTATATTGCAGCAATAACATGTTGTACATAGGTTCTTTGGATGAAACAAACTTTGACATATATACAGGTTGAGTATGATGAGCCCATTCCAATATATTGTGATAATACAAGTGCCATCAGTATCTCAAAAAACTCGTTGATGCACTCCAAGACAAAGCACATTCCAATCAAGTATCACTTTATACAGGAATGGGTTACAGAAAAGAACATCAGAGTTGAGTATGTGAGCACAAAAGAACAAGTGTCAGACATCTTTACAAAACCACTTCCATGGGAAGCCTTTGAATATCTTCTTCAAAGACTTGGAGTTATTTCTACTCCAAAATGGATGATTTTTGAATGCTTATCTTATATGTCTTAGATGTACACGAGGAAGCACAATAAGATGATGGTTCAGTCAAGGGGAGCATCCTAGGATGGAAAGATACCTTTTCCATTGATGACAAAGGGGGAGAGATTTATCATATGCATAGGATAGAGGCATGGTTCCAGGGGGAGGAAATTTATCAGATGCAGAGGACAGAGGAAAATTTATCAGATACACAGGATAGAGGCATGGTTCCCGGGGGAGCATGAGTGATTTGATTTTAGTATTTCATCAGAGTGTTTCCATCAATGCCAAAGGGGGAGATTGTTGATTAAGGTTGGTTGTCATTGATGTCAACCCTTGAAGAAAGTAGCCCCACATCACAAAGGTTTCGGTAATGGACCTAATATTGATTGATGTAAAGATGAGTCGTTATTTTCTTATCATGGTTGATAAGAAGTAAATATGGATGAACTCCAAAGTGGTCCCCTTATGGTGAAGGCCCTCACAGGAAGACGCTTTGCGAAGTAATAGAACCCATGCTTAATTGTTGAATAATTAGATGAAGGACAATGAATTTTTCAGGTAAACTAGCCTAGATGGATATTTCTTGTCATTCCATTTTGTGGTATGTGGAACATCACATAAATCCTCATGGTTAGAGAGTTATGGCCATGAGAAGTTGGAGAGCCCAGGTTTGGGTAATGGACCCAAGTTTGTTTGATGGATAATGGTATGAGTTATGATATATTTTCAGATAATACTATTCTATATGGATAGTACATGTCATTCCATTTCTGGTGGTATGTGGAGCGTCACATAACTCCTCACGGTTTGAGAGTTATGGCCTTACGAAGTTGGATGACCCTCATATGTCATCTAGAAGCCCCAAAAGGTCAATGTAGTCAAAGTGGTTTAAGAGATTTTAAAAGGTAAATAATAAAGTGAAGTAATGAGTGTATTATAATTCAAATTTAATACAAAATAAATTATTTCAATAATAAATTTAATGGAGAAATTAGAAATGGGTTAACCCTAAAATAAGGAAAGTGGGGCCAAGTGACTTAGAAGATGTTTTTAAGGAAGCTACTTGAAGAGTATAAATAAGAGGCAAGAATATCTAATTTTAATCACACTTGAGAATATTGAATATATATAGGTGTCTGAGGTAACCAAGGATATCTAAGCTGAAATTATGAGGGAAGGTGAAGAAAAGAAGGCCGAAATGCAAGGAAGGATAAATTCTTTTGATGTTGCTTTCTAAGGTATGTTATTTATAGGTCATCTCACCATTTTCGCTATAAATTTGTTTCTATAATGATTCAGATAGTGAAATTTATATTCCATTGAGAAATCATATCCAAGTATCAATGGTAAAACATTAATCTTGTGGGTCATTGTATTTTTGGAGTTACACTCCGTGGAAAATAGGGTTTGTGGCTAGTCTTGAAACTGGTCAAAAACAAGTGTTTCAGATTAAAACGTCATAACTTCTTCATAACAGATCCAAATTCAGTGAAACAAAATTTTTTGGTTAGGGTACAGTCTTTAGTATTCTTTTTAATAGGATCAGATCAATTCAACAAATATTCTGTGCGGGGCACGCTCTACAAGGTCGCTCTCTAGAATAATCTAGAATTCAGCAAGGTATGCCATTTTTTCTATAACTCATTTTCTGAGAGGTTCCAAGTAGTGACACTTGGAGGAATTGCATAAAAGAAACTGAAGAACATTGTGTATCTGTTTCATATCTTTATACATTACAGGTACAAAGTTATGATTACTTCAAGTTAGGGTTGTTGACTAATCCAAAACTAGGCATGTGAGACTAAAGAAAAGTTTGATGAAAATGCCAGTCTCTTGTTGTTGAAGTTAAGGAATGTTTGTAGGAATCTGATCATATACAACAAGTCTATTACAGAGCTACAAATCACATTTGGATGATGAAATTTATTAGGGCTTTTGGTTGAGGTACATGTTGAGTACATGGTTGAGACAAGTAGTTGATGAGTTAGCACATACATGAGGTGTATAGTTGATGATGTTGGTACATCTTGATGAGTCATAGTTGATGAGTAGTTGACACATGATTGGTACATACTTGGTACATGGTTGGATGCACTTGTTTATGGTACAGATTGATTACAGATTATTTGGTATAGGTTGGTGCATGGTTGATGCACTTGTTTATGGTACAAGTTGATTACAAGTTGAGGTACAGGTTGATGCATGGTTCAGATTTATTGGTACAATTTTACAGTGGTATATCTCACAGTGACAGGTTGACAGTGGTTCCATCATTCTACTTCTACTTCAGGGTGGCAAGACGGGGCAAGGACAGGTGGTTGTAGCCACCTTTTGGTTGTAGCTGGAGAACATAGGGGGTTGTAGCCTCCTTCTGGTTGTAGCCAGAGAATTGGGGAGTTGGGGCTTCCCTCAAGTTGTAGCCTAAGAAACTAGGGGGTTGGAGCCTCCTTCCAGTTGCAGCTGAAAAATAAAGGAATTTGGTGCTTCCAATGAATGTAATTCTTCAAGACATATAAGAAAAAGCATTCCGTGGTTTTCTCCTGATTTGGGTTTCCACGTAAAACACTGGTGTACTATGTATGTGTATGTTTGTTCACTTGTTCATTTCTTATTTACTCTGTATTTATTGGATGATAATGATTCATTGATATAACACTTGGATTATATGGTAAAAAAGGATTAAATCGCTCTATTAATGATTCACCCCCCCTCTCAGTAATCCAACAATATCGGTAGGCCGCACCCAAGGATGAGATGTCCAGAAATTCCATTTCGGTATGGACGTATCTATGTAGAGCACCATGATACTTGAGCACCAAATGTTTCTATGAATCTTTGATACCCATCTTGGTGCACAAGGTATGGAAGGTATTTGTCAACTCTAGCACTGCATGGTCTCTTTGTTGTCACAGTTTGGTCCATTTTGACTACAAGTAATCATAACTTCTAACAAGGTAGTATTGTTCCTTCAAGCATCCTTGAAGTATTCCCATGTGGCTACAACTGTATATAATGAGGGTTCATCTGTTTCCTTTTTCTAAAAGAAGGTTTCCCACCAATATTTGACATGGGGAACGACTTTGAGGAGCACAAAAGTAATATTTTCTCTATTTGAAAAGTTATGGATAGAAAAATACCATTCTAGTAGATTCAATCAATTTTCTACAACATTTGTGTCTATTTGACCTTCAAACATAGGGATATCAAAGTTGATGTGTACCTTGAAGGGGGAGACGCCTCCTCTTGAGGAAGATGTGTCATTTGTCCATAGCCGCCAGAGTATTTGCGCAAAACTCTCCATCATCTCATTCCTCTGTTGTGTGAGATATTCCTCAAGAAACATTTTGAAAGGATCTTCTGTCTTGTCGTCTTTGTTTTCTTCCACCACGAGAGGTCGCTTGGGCGTGCAAGAGATTTTGTCCTCAAGAGAAACAAACTTGAGACCCAATTCTTTGTATCCTGACCTCGTTGGGGAAATGAATTAAGAACGACAAGGAGAAGACCACTCTGATACCACTGATCTGGATTTTACGATAATAATGAAATGAATACATATTATTAACAGATGTTTAACATAGAATAACAAAGATACAACAAAATTGGCTTTTATTCAATAAGTGTAATGTCCCTTTCCAAATAGGAGCTCCAAAAGAGGAGGATTAATGGTCTAAACTGCCCCATTAGACTATAGCTAGGGCCAAAGAGGGGTAAACAGGGTTACTAGAGGTCACTCCAGTCACAGGTGTTATATTCGGAAAGTGACATTGAGCTAAAACGGGTTAAAAGCACTTTTAAATCATTATGAGCTAAAAATAGAAGTCAACAGTGAATTAGGGTTTCAGTAGTGATTCAGGGTTTTGGAAGTCAACAACGAATTAGGGTTTCAGCATGATTTAGGGTTTTGGAAATCAACAATGAATTAGGGTTTCAACATGATTTAGGGTTTTGGAAAGCGATAAAGGAAGGGTCAGCGACCTAATTCATCATTATGCACATTATGACTTGTCATTGAGGAGAAGAGGCGCATCTTAGGAGAGATAGTTCAGTGTATTCCAGGAGGAAGACACCAGTTGGATGATTTTGGTGTTGAAAGACACACCCTAGTCACCGGGAAGATCATCTAGGTCATCCATCAGTCTTCATTGATTCCACAGTGCTCCCATATTCTAGGTATTATCTTTTAATTGCTTATTTGTATTCTGGCTAAGATCCTTTTGTCTTTTGATCTAGCCGAGTGTTGTTATTTTTTTCAGCCGCATTTGCTTATTTATATTCCAGCTAAGATACTTTGTATGTTGATCTAGTCGAGTATTGTCAATTATTCAGCCACATTTGGCCATTTTGTAATCCACAAAGATATCATAATACAAACTTTGCAGTTCTTTGTCATGTTTATTATATGTATGATCATTTATATGCTGTAAACCTTTGATCCTACACACACATTAGCAGCGTTTCCTAGACTAGCCAAGTCAGGAACATTACAGTGGTATCAAAGCTTTAGTCCTGCCAGCCTGTGACTAAAGACAATGAGTGCAGCAGAAGACCCAGAGGGCCATGAACACATAGGTGATGAATATGTCACTTACAACAGGCATCAGGAAAAAAGGCATAGGCTTGATTTCCCCCCTTTTCCTCCTAGCTCATAGGAAGAGGAAGAGGCACACAGAGAAGCAGAGAGAAGGGCAGAGCGTGAGGCTGAGCATGAGGCAGAGAGGATACTAGGAGACAGATATGAGTGACCAGAGGATAGTGGAAAGGCCCCTGTAGATCCAGAGGCAGCTTTCATGCAGGTTATCAACGTTATGTTAGCTAGTCAACGAACCATGCCTCAGTCCATGGCATAGGTGGTTGATAGATTGGCTAGAGTGGGCACCCCAGATACACAAGTCTCACATGCAGCACAGGGGAACTCACGAGCAGGTAGTATACCCCAGTCACCCTCTCACACATAATCCTCTGCGAGTAGGATTCCCAGACCCTTTTTTCCCAGTTTCCAGAGGGCACCCTTGGTAGCATCACTGCCACCAATAGCACATAGGCCACCCACTCATGCCGACGACATTGCAGAGTATAGGAGGGAGTATGCAGCATTGGGTCATGACTTCCATCAGGACATGACCTTAGTTGAGCACTGTGGACTCAGACTCGGGAACCTCCCCAAAGAGCTACAGAGGGGAGGACCACAACAAAAGCAGGGGAATAACCTCAATTTCATATGAAAAGTTGGAAAACTCACCATCCCTTCTTTCAAAGGATCATCCAAATACACCGCCAGAGCTTGGGTACATAAACTAGACATGTATTGCAAGCTCAGCCAAATGACCAAGACAGAGGCCATCAGTTTCGCAAACTTACACTTGGAGGGTGAGGCACACGAGTGGTGGTATCATGGACTAGTGACATTGGGTCACAGTTGCATCACCTTCTATAAGGAGTTTACAGATAGGCTCATGGACAAGTTTGATAGGAAGGATCCCGAGATACACTTCAGGGATCTAGCCCAGTTGAGATAAACTGGCACAACAGAGGCATTCATCACAAATTTTCAGTGGGTAGCCATGGCAGTGACAAATATATCAGAGCCCAGGCTAATCATGCTATTCACAGAAGGACTCACAGAGCCTTTGAGAGGATGAGTGAAGGCATACAGGCCTCCCACTTTGTAGGATTCCATCCTTCACACTCGAGATCTGGTAGACTCAGTGCCAAAGACTAAAACTTTCTCCAAACCATTTGTGCCCCAGAGGGATCAAGATAGGAAGCCATTCCAGAGAGAATGGAAGGGCAAGGAGAAGTTGGATGATGAGACTAGGTGAGAGATTATAAGAAAGAAGCTTTACTTCAGCTGCAGAGATCCTTGGGTCCCAGGTCACAGGTGCATGGGCAAAGGAGAGATTCATTATATTAAGGTAGCAATAGACAACATGGATAGTGAGGAGGAGGAGAAGGACAGTGGATCCACTAGTTCATAGGAGGAGTCAGCACCAGCAGAGGAGTAGCCTCCCTATAGACGACCGACACTGGCAGGAGCCCATCCTCTAGTAGTCCCACAACCACTAGAACAGGCTAACAGGAGGAAACCAACAAAGGGAGGTGTCATAGCGATCCTTTCTGGTGTTCCTAGGTATGATAGCTTCCGTATCAGAGGGATTATTTAGGGGCAAAGGGAAATCACCCTAATAGATGGTGGGGCCACCCACAACTTCATCGATGCTTCACTAGTATCGAGACAGGCACTTCAGACAGATGAGTTTGAGGGGTTTGATGTTACGGTAGCATATGGCCACATAGTGGAGTGTCTAGACAGAGTTCCAAACTTAAAGATGAAGTTAGGAAACTACACAGTGAGAGACACATTTTATGTGGTTGACCTATCGGACACATATGTGGTGTTAGGAGTTTAGTGGATGATTACCTTGGGAAAAATCACTACCAACTACTAAACCTTGGAAATGGAATTCAGAGATCAAGATGGGAAGAAGGTTGTTCTAAGAGGTATGTTGATAGGAGCAGCCAGGATAGTTTTATCCAAGAGGATGGAGAGGATATTTAGACATGGGGAGGTAACATACGCTGGAGAATGCTTGATCACTACTCAGAAGGATTCGAAAGGTCGACAACAATACCATACAGAGATCAAGAATTTATTGGGACGACATCAACAGGTCTTTGAGGCAATTCCACCAGGGAGACCACATGACAAGGGGTTTGAGCACACCATTGAGTTGGAGGAGGGGGGAAAACCTATGATCACCCCCCCTATCGTCATCCTAGGAGGTTCAAGGATGAGATGGGGAAGGCAATCAAGGAATTGCTGGTGATGGGACACATCAGATCGAGCAACAGCCCATTTGCTTCTTCAGTTGTCTTAGTTCTGAAGAAGGATGGCACCATGAGGATGTGCATTGATTACCAAGCCTTGAATAAGAAAACCATCAAGAACCGATACCCTATCCGATGCATTGACGAGTTGATGGATGAACTGCATGCGGCAATTTTCTTCTCAAAAATTGATCTATGCTCTGGATATCTTCAGATCAGCATCTGAGAGTAGGGCATAGAGAAGACAACATTTCGATGTCATTTTAGACACTTCGAGTTCCTAGTTATGCCATTTGGGCTAACCAATGCACCCGCTACATTCCATTATTGCATGAACCATATATTCAGGGATCAGTTAAGGAAATTAGTCTTGGTTTTCTTCGACGACATCTTGATCTATAGCTGGTCATGGAAAGATCATATGAGGCACCTGGATGAGGTATTGAGCATCATGGAGGCACAATCATTATATTCCAAAGATTCCAAGTGCGAGTTCGGTATGACAGAGCTGCTTTACTTAGGCCACATCATAAGTGCAAAGGGGGTACAAGTGCACCAAGAAAAGATCAGGGCTATTCTGGATTGGTTGACACCCAAGAACTTGACAAATTTGAGGAGCTTCTTCAGGTTGTGCAACTATTACAGGTGGTTCATCCGGGGTTTTTCTCAGCTTGGAGCACCGCTGATAAATCTTACCAAGCATGGGGCCTTTATATGGACCGATAAATTATAGGAAGCCTTTGATCACATGAAGGAATTCATGGGCACTTGTCTAGTGTCGGCACTACCAGACTTCACCCTGCCATTTGTGCTAGAGTGTGACGCATCCGGCTAAGGGATTGGTGCAGTTTTGATGCAGGGAGGACACCTCATTGTATTCAAGAGCCGAAAGCTTAGTCAACCTGAGAGTTTGTACTCCATTTATGACAAGGAAATGTTGGCAATCATGCATGCCTTGACCAAGTTCAGACAATATTTGGTGGGTAGCAAATTCATGGTCAAGACCGATCACAACAGTTTGAAGTGTTTCCTTGAGAAGAAGGACCTCAGTGAGTGCCAATATAAATGGGTGACGAAGGTATAGGAATTCAACTTTGACATAGAGTATGTTAAGGGGAAGAATAACATTGTGGCCAATGCACTATCGAGGAGACCTGCGACATGTTCTTTGATGGATATTTCAATAGATTGGAAATCCCACTTGTTAGTGGAATATTCCAAGAACAAGTTCACTTGTGAGGTGATGGATGGGTAGATATAGGATGACCGGTATAGGGTCATTGACGATGTCATATTTTACAAGGATAGAATCTACTTGGTGCCAGATTCAGGGCTTAAGAAGAAGATCCTCACCACAGTTCATGATTCACCTCTAGTAGGCCATCATGGTTTTTTCAAAACCTACAGACAGATCAAAGAGAGGTTCTCATGGAAGGGAATCAAACAAGATGTTATGAGACAAGTCAGTGAGTGTGTGACTTGCCAGCAGAACAAGTCAGAGCATGCTCTTCCAGCAGGGCTATTTCATCCACTCCCCATTCCAGAGAAGAAATGGGAGAGTATATCTATGGACTTCATCACTGGTCTACCCAAGGTATAGGGTAAGGACTGCACCTATGTAGTGGTCTGCAGATTGACCAAGTTTGCTCACTTCTACGCCATACCGATAGAGTACAACACAGTTCAGGTAGTCGATATTTTCTTCAAGGAGGTCTTCAGACTTCATGGGTTTCCAAAGAACATCGTCAGTGACAGGGACAGTCGGTTCATAGGGACATTTTGGAGAGAGTTGTTTCGGTTGGTGGGGACAAAGTTGACACCTAGCACCAGCTATCACCCTCAGACAGATGGGTAGACCAATATTGTCAACAATTGGGTTGAAGGGTATTTGAGGAACTATGTAGGAGGATAGTAGAGAACATGGGTAAAGTGGTTACATTTAGGAGAACATTGCTACAACACCACCTTCCACATGTCCATTGGTATGACACCCTTCCGAGCATTGTACAGATATGATGCTCCCACTTTGGTAGACTTGGTCTTCAGGGAGAGAAGAGCTCCCAAGGCCAAGGATTGGATCATAGAGAGTCAGGAGATTCTCAAGTTGTTGAAAGAGAACTTGCAGACGATGTAAAACCAACAGAAGATAACTGTGGACAGGCACAGGATAAAGCACATCTTTGAGGTTGGAGATTTGGTTTTCTTGAGACTCCAACCCTACAGATAGTCATCTCTGAAGAAGAATGGGGCCGAGAAGCTCAAGCCCAGATTTTATGGTCCTTACAGGATTATGCACCGAGTAGGCGAGGTTGATTATGAGCTAGAGCTTCTAAAGGGGAGAAAGATTCATAACGTGTTCCACGTGTCTTGCCTAAAAAAGGCAGTGGGCCAATTCATTAACACATCAGAGGAGCTTCCCCCATTGGATGAGGAGGGACATTTGGAGTTAGTTCTGGAGGATGTTTTAGAGTTTCGAGAGTGGAAACTAAGGAGCAGGTTCATCAGAGAGTGTTTGATTGGATGGAGAGGGCTTCCAGTAGAGGACACTACTTGGGAGAGCGAGCAGGTGTTGCAACACCCTGGACTAGTATTGGTTGAGGACAAGAAATTTCGGGAAGGGAGGATTGTAATGTCCCTTTCCAAATAGGAGCTCCACAAGAGGAGGCTTAATGGTATAAACCACCCCGTTAGACTATAGCCAGGGCCAAAGAGGGGTAAACAGGGTTACTAGAGGTCACTCCAGTCACAGGTGTTATATTCGGAAAGTGACATTGAGCTAAAAAGGGTTAAAAGAGATTTTAAGTCATTATGAGCTAAAAATAGAAGTCAACAGTGAATTAGGGTTTCAGCAGTGATTTAGGGTTTTGGAAGTCAACAACGAATTAGGGTTTCAGCATGATTTAGGGTTTTGGAAATCAATAAGGAATTAGGGTTTCAACATGATTTAGGGTTTGGAAAGCTATAAAGGAAGGGTCAGCGACCTAATTCATCATTATGCAGATTATGACTTGTCATTGAGGAGAAGAGGGGCATCTCAGGAGAGATAGTTCAGTGTATTCCAGGAGGAAGACACCAGTTGGCTAATTTCGGTGTTGAAAGACACACCCTAGTCACTGGGAAGATCATCCAGGTCTTCCATCATTCTTCATTGATTCCATAATGCTCCCATATTATAGGTATTATCTTTTAGTGGCTTATTTGTATTCCGGCTAAGATCCTTTTTTATTTTGATCTAGCCGAGTGTTGTTATTTTATTCAGCCGCATTTGTTTATTTATATTCCATCTAAGACCCTTTGTATGTTGATCTAGTCGAGTATTTTTAGCTATTCAGTCGCATTCAACCATTTTGTAATCCACAGAGATATCATAATACAAACTTTGCAGTCCTTTGTCATGCTTATTATTTGTATGATCATTTATATGCTGTAAACCTTTGATCCTACGCACACATTAGCAACGTTTCCTAGACTAGCCAAGTCAGGAACATTACAATAAGGAAATAAGCTGAAACTATAAAATGCAATGAAAAACAAGTTTGCTAGAATGGTGGCAGCTTATCTCCAAGAAGAGATGTGATGGATGCACTCATTCATAAGAAGATGATTAAAATGAGGCTATGAAGGCCTTTTTTACAATAAACATGAATTCCAAAACTATGGACATCAAAAAACCTAACACTAGGGGATGAAGCACCAAAAGTCATGTGGGCCTCGTCTGGGTAAGCTAGTACATCAACTTCCCGGGGTCATAACGTTTGCATATGATCTCCACTTTAGGCACACAATAGCCCATTGGAAAGGTCTATCTTAGGAATACACATGTTTCTATAAAAATTTGACTGTGGCGACCCCTAAAAACGTTGTTTAGGGACTCAAAATGGACCCAAACGTGAGGGACCCGAAAACTAGGAAAAAACTACCAAACTGGAAAACTCCCAAAATGAAACAGTTGGAATAGGTGGGAGGCCACCGAAATCCATTTAGATCACCAATTCCAAGTACAAGAAGTGCCATTATCAACATCGGGTGCCACACAAGTTTCAAGCGGGAGATAAAGTTTGGTTGCACTTTAAAAAAGAACACCTTACAAGATCCCATCATAAGCTTCTTCCACTCTTCTATGGACCTTACACCATCACCAAGGTTGTGGCTGAAAATGATTTTGAGCTCAAAATTCCCCCCTTCCTTGGCTTTCACCCAATGTTTAATGTGGACCTCCTTCTACCATACTTTCCACCCTTATTGGACACCTCAAAGATAGAAAAACAATTGACACCGAAAGATCTCAACCCTGACTGTATTGAACATGTATACACTAATCAGATCATGGACACATAGGTCAAGGGAACTCGCCAACATAAGCTTCATATTTATCGTGTTATCAAAGAGGGACAACTCCTGCACCAAGGAAAGTGGCTCATCCGAGGCCAAATTTAGCAGAAATTTCCTCAACTGATGGGAGAACTCAATGAATGGAGACCATTTATTCCTAAGGGGGGAGGATTGATGCAGGTGGATATTGGTGGCCACCCATCTCTTCCAACTGGATCACATATAGTTTTCATCTTGGCATTGTTTTTCTAGCATTTCGGGTTCTAAACTTCCAGGGTCATTTTGAGGCCCTAAACAACGTTTTTTGGGCCCACCACATTACACCATGGATGCAACTAGAGTGTGATGACATAATGTGTAGTCCTCATATATACCTTTCCAATGGGATATCATGCACCTAAAATGGATATCATATGAAAAAGTTACAACCCTGAGAAGTTGATGTACTAACTTACCCCATCGGGGCCCACATGACTTTTGGCGCTTCATCTCCTAGGGTTAGGTTTTTGGATTTCTAGGGATTTTTGATTACTTCTTGATGCTAAAAAAGGCCTGGAGGCCTCATTTTAATGTTCTCATGTGAATGCGAATATCTTCCACATCTCTTCTTAGAGATTAGCTACCACCATTCGAGCACGATTGTTTCATTCTGCATTTTACAATTTCAGCAGATTTCTTTATTGAATAGAAGTTACATTTCACTCTATATCTGTGTTTTCTCTCTATATATCTGTGTTAATGTTATAGATCTGGGCAGTTTCATTTTGTTCCACTCATAAATCTAGATCACAAAAGTATCCCAAACTAGTAAAAACTCTCATAGGGTAGAACAATTCCATGATTCATTAATGTTTAAAGATACATTGGTTATATTGATGTGCTCTTTGCAATGAGGGGGAGAAGGAAATATTTGTCCCTCCATGACTTGCAAAAGTCGTGTGATTTGGAAGAATATACCTAGAATGGGATTAAGCATTAAAGGAATTCATGTATATGGTTGGTTAATGGTGGTATAGATATCTATGTCAGAAATGTATGCTATTCTTGTGTGAAAAGACCCAATAATTGTTTTCCCTTCCTTGATTGTTTCCAAAAACAAGAAGCCCTTATAGTCATGTTTGGGAATTTTCATTTACATTCAAATTTAAATTTTTACCATTAAATTACTTTATAATCAACTAAATCGTTATTGGTATCCAAAGGAAATTTGTTGAGTTGTGTTGTCGTTGTTCCCTAGCTTTCACTACCACATGGGAAGCCCTAATTTACTAGACTATGGAATTGAATATATGGCTGACAAGAGAGCCATCAATGATGTGGTCATCAAAAAAGGGGCTGGTCAACAAGAAATCCATCAATGAAGGAGTTTTCCACAAAAGGGTGATTGAAAAGGAATCAACTGACAAAGGGAGTCCTCAACAAAGGGTTGGTTAACAAGGTAGACATCGATGAAGGGGTTGTTGATGGGGGGGCTCAAAATGGGTCTCATTGATGAAAGGATTTTCAATGGATAGGTTGTTGACAAGGTATTCATCAACAAGGTGGTTGTATATTAAAGGGTGGTCAACGAGGGATCCATTAATAAAGGAGTCATCAACAAAGAGGTGGTCCACAAGGGAGCCACTAACAAAGAAAACATAAAAAAAGAAGTGGTCCACAAGGGAGAATGCAATTTGAAGAAGGTTTGAATGTGTCATGGTGAACTTGTTTCACTCACCCAAATATCTTGTAACATTCCCACTACCAATTTATATCAAATTATATCTCCATTTTTGTTTCAACCACACTGCTAACAATCTAATATATGAGAATCATGAAACCAATGTATCACAACTATCAATAAACAAGATTCATTCAACAAGAAAAATTAATAACACTTACCTTGGTACAACTATTAATAAAGAAGATTCATTCAACAAGAAAATTTAGTAACACTCACCATGGCACCAATCATGACGGTATATTATGACACATTAATGGCCATGGAAATATGAAGAAACACGAACCCTTTGAATTGGAGAGATGATTTGAGTTACTTTCACAATGAATCTAGATATGGTATAAGAATATGAAATATAAAAAAATGAATTAGATTTTGGAATATGTAATTTGTATTCATGGTGATCTTGTATAAATATGTGAAAATCAAGTTTTTCTACTTGCAACATATTTTTTATTAAAAGAAAGAAAATAATAATATCTTTATAAAACAATTGTGTATGTGGAATTTGCATAAGTATATTTATAAATGTTTTTAATTTCATCATAGATAAATATGTGTACCGTATTTAAAAATATCATAAAAATGAAAGATATTGATATGTATTTGGAAAAAATGAGTTTGTCTTGGTTTATATAGTCCAAACCTAAATCCAAAGCTGCCAAATTGAATGACATATAGATTTGTCATGCTTAAAAATTGCTAGCACATTATGGACACTAAAAAACTCATCAAAAAAATGAATTTTCAAATAAAAGCATATAGACCTATTGTGTAAGATCCATTTGTGTTGAATTGTTCGAATAGAATATCCATGACATTTTATATATCATATTAATATTAGAGCTAGGCTTCTTTGGGGGTTTTGTAGGAAAATGCAGGATCCATGAATTGGCATGGGAAAAGTGTCTCAAAACCCTATCTATAGTGGATGAGTACAATAAAACAAAGGAGAGACTTGAAATTATGAAAGAACAAGTCATTGACATCTCCCGCAACAAGGAGATGTTCATGATAGATCTAGGGAGAAAGTTTGGGCCTTTTGGGAGTTTGGTAAATATAACTTAAAATCTGGTTCCAACAAGAAATATGAAGACAACAAAGACCCATAAAAGGAGCTAAAAAGGAGCCAAAAAAAGAGAGGCCAAGTTCTAACATAATTTCTTCCCACTCTCTATTTAAAGTGGAATCTAAAGTGGAAATTAAGACTTATTAAGGTGAGACTAATGATATTAAGTTTAATCAATGGTTGCAATAGTTAGATGTCTATTTTAGTGTTCATAACATAGGATAAGAGAAAAATAAATCCTTTTCCCCACTCAAGTTAGAGGGACATGCCAAAACTTGGTGGGAAATTAAAACAAAGATGCTTAAGATAGAGGGTTATCCCCTGATAACTAAGTGGGAAGTGTTTAAAAACCTCACCAAGTCCTATTTCTACCCTATTATGTACAAAGAGGTCTAGTGGATCCATTAGCATTACTTTTGACGAAAGAAAGAGTAGAGTTTGCAAGGGTACACTAAGTTCAAAGAACGAGCCATTATGTTGGGTATATATCCC
This sequence comes from Picea mariana, assembly GCA_032191745.1. NCBI lineage: Eukaryota > Viridiplantae > Streptophyta > Pinopsida > Pinales > Pinaceae > Picea > Picea mariana. Next base: position 80,386 of record JASDQU010103386.1, on the reverse strand, counting down.
AAGAACTTGGTTGTAATCATCAAGTATCTGGGAGGTCTCCATGGTCATTTAAAAAGGAAAGTGATTCCATTTACACCTAGGACAGTTGATGAGGCATTTGCACAAGAAATGTATATAGAGAATATGGAAATAAATAAAGGAAAACCAAGTGGTTCCAAGTATAAATACCACCAAGATGCTTCCAAGGAGGGGAATAACAAGTGGGAAGGAAAGGACAAGAATAAAAAAACCACTACACAATAGTGAAATGATTGTAACATACCCATCCACCCACAGGTCGAGGCATGCTACCTACAAGCCCACCCTTGGACTTCGTACTCTTACCGATACCTTCTTTAATTAATACGAATGCATACGATGCAAGATTTAGCGACATGCACAACAATATCCAAAAATCATGCATAATATAAGATTTAGTTAAATGATAATTAAAATACACAACGGAATAAATTCATACACAGATAATAACATCACAATAGAGAGCACTTGTCTTTATAAAAATGCGACACCAACTAGCTGCAGACCAAGGACGTTCCACCAAACCGTAGACACCACTACTCCAAATCTCAACAATAGTGTCACCCCTGAGCTAGGTCTATGAATCCATAAGGATAGTTTTAGAGTGTACTTGGTTTCCCAAACTAGTCAACTCTCAAGCTCTCACAGGTTTCCCAACACCCACAAAAAGCCAAGTACCCATCTTTCTTCCACCTAGCCTGTACCACTCAAGAGAATGTACCTCCACCCTTCTCTGCCACTTAGTCCCTCAAGCATTACTTCTCCTTTTTCTAGGGCCTCCAACATAGTTGGTCCATAATCTCAATGTTGGAACTCTCAAGACTCGCAATTGTGAGAAAAACATGGCACATGCCAATGCATCTCAGACATGCAGGCCCCAAGTCATGGCTGGATTGCACTAGCGACCATAACAACCAACCATCTTGTGGCTAATATTTAGCAGCTCGGTTCCCTTTCCCAAGCCAATACATGGATGAGGGTGGATCAATGAATGGGTGAGTGAGTGCATGAAAGTGTGTGAGGCAAATGAATGAACATACAGGAAAATCAACGAACAAGCCATCAATCGAACCCCCCCATCAAACTAGAGGCGGGTTTAAGTAACTTTGTGGGGAATCAATAACCTCTTGGCCTTCCCCAAGAATCTCACGTAACCGATCCACTCCCTTAGGCAAAAAGGGTAATTAACATAGGAATAAAAACTTATCCCCTCAAGCCCCCTCTCTTGTGGAATCATAGCCCCCTATAAATCTAGTCCTTGTTCGTCTAGCAGCCAACCATATATTTATTATTAATAATTATAGAAAACATTACATGTCTTGGGCACACTGGCATTTTAATAATTTTTTGGGCACCCTGGCCTCTCAACATTGTAACAATACATTATTTAAAATAGGGGTTCAAAACCTGGGGTGTTACATCCCCTCTCCCTTATTTTGGCACTGTCCTCTGTGCATATACAAAATAGAGATCAAAATCTAAAATTTATTCAAAAAATTGTGGGTACTCTAACTGCATGGGATCTTCATGCTCCCAGGTATCATCTTTAGGACCGTAGTAGGTCCACTAAATGTTTACCAGCTCTATAACTCAATTCCAAAGAATTTTTACCTTTCTATCCAATACCCACACTGGCTAAACCTGAAAGTATCCCTCTGTCTCTACCTGAATCAGATGCCAATCAATAAAATCGTTAGGGTCATGTACATATTTCTTTAGTAAAGATACATGAAATAAATTATGCACATTCATGGAAGAAGACAATGCAAGCATGTATGCAACTGACCCTATTCTATCCAATATTTCAAATGGACCACAAAATCTGGCTACCAGCTTTGTACAACTACCCAATTGCAATGATATTTTCTTGGGCTTCACTTTCAAAAGTACATGCTCCCCTACTTTAAATTCTCTATCTGTCATGTTATTGTTTGCATAAACTTTCTGTCTATCCTGACTTGCCTTTAAATTCTACTTGATCTTAACCACTTGGTCTTCCCTGTCCTTGAGCAACTTCGACCCAAGTACCACTCTATTTGTTGGGTTGTCCTAGCTTATTGGAGTATCAAATTTCCTACCAGACAAGGCTTCAAATGGGATCATTATTAATGAATCTTGATACCCATTATTATATGCAAACTCAACCAAGTGAAAGTAATATTCCCACTTAGATGGATTATCCATCACATACATCCTCAACGTGTCTTCAATTATTAGATTGACCCTCTTTGTTTGCCCATCTATCTGGGGATGATATGTTGTGCTAAAGTTTATATTTCTGCCAAATCCTTTAACCAATCCCCTCCAAAAATTGGAGGTAAACTTTGTATCTCTTTCCGAGACAATTGTCCTAGGTATCCCATGCAACCTAGCAATTTCCTTCATGAAAATTTCTGCAATATTAGCCGTTGTATGTGTTGTCTTCACAAGCACAAAATGAGAAGCCTTTGTTAATTTCTCAACCACCACCATGATTGAATCATGTTGCTTATTCTTTTCTGGTAATTCTTTGATGAAATCCATGGTGATCACTTTACATTTCTTCTCTGAGATTGGAAATGGTTGCACCAACCTCGTTGGTTGCCTATGCTCAACCTTCTCCCGTTGACATTCCATACAACGAGCAATGTAATCAGAGACATCCTTCTTCATTCCCGACCAAAAGAACTGGCTTCTTACTGCTGTAATCGTTTTCTGGTAACCGGGATGTCCAACATAAGAAACATCATGCATTTCCTTCAGTACCAAATTCCTCAGTTCTCTGGAGCTAGGAACATAGATTCTATTTTTATGCATGAGTAATCCATATTCCCTTATCTCATACTCCTTTATTTTCTGCTATAAGTTTTCCTTTACCTGTAGGTAATGCTGATCTATAACAAGACCATATAAAATTCTTCTCTTCAAGTCTGACTGTTGCATACTGACAGCAGTAGCATGCATGTGATGCACTCTTCTACTAAGCGCATAAACAAATTTATTCTCCTTTCCTTTGATATGCTTGATATCAAAGTCATATTCACTTAAAAATTATGGCCATCTTGTTTTCCTGGCATTCAGGGTCGGCTGTTCAAAAATATACTTCAGGCCAATGTGGTATGTCCTTCATTCGAATTTCTTCCCCATGAGATAATGCCTCCACATCCTCAAGGTGTGAACAATGGAAACAAGTTCCAATTCATGTGTGGCATTGTTCCTCTCATGTTCCTTAAGCTTTCTAGACTCATGACATGTCCATTTTGTGTGAGGACTCCCCCAAGTCCTTCCTTACATGCGTCTGTACATACCAAAAAACTTTCATTTGGGTCAACGATATTTAACACAGGTGCACTAGTAAGTAATTCCTTCAATAGATTAAAATTATTTTCACACTTGAGTGTCCATTCAAATTTAGTTCCCTTATTTTGCAAAGAAGTGATGGGATGAGAAATCTTAGAGAACCCTACTATCAACCTTCTGTAGTATCCAGATAATCCCATAAAATATCTGACGTCTAACACATTTTTGGGTGTTGGTCATCCTCTAATGGCTTCGATCTTCTCTAGATCTACTGCTATGCCCTGCTCTAAAATAATGTGTCCCAAGTAATGGATCTTCTTTTGATAAAAAGAACACTTACTCAAATTGGCATAAAACTGATGTTCTCTTAGTACTTGCAACACCAATCTTAAGTGATGTTCATGATCCTCTTCAAACTTAGAATAGATAAGTATGTCATCCAAGAATACTATGACAAACTTATCCAAATAATTTCTAAATATGTCATTCGTTAAGCACATGAAGACAGTTGGTGCATTGGTGAGTCCAAATGGCACCATAACAAATTCATAATGCCCATACCTAGTCCTAAAGGTTGTCTTATGAATGTCTTCTTCCTTGATTCTTACCTGATGGTATCCTACCCTCAGGTCAATCTTTGATAATATCTTTGCTCCTCTTAGCTGGTCAAAGAGGTCATCAATTCAGGGTAGAGGATACTTGTTCTTTATAATGTACTTGTTCAACTATCGAAAGTCAATACACAGGCTCAAGGTCCCATCCTTATTTTTGACAAAAAGTACTGGTGCTCCTCAAGGTGAAACACTTGGACGTATGTAACCTTTCTTCAACAATTCCTCCAACTGCATTTGTAATTCTTTTAACTCTGGTGTGCTCATTCTGTAAGGTGTTTTTGACACCGAGGCAGCTCCTGGCACTAAATCAATTGAGAAATCTATCTCCCTTCTTGGTGGCAATCTGGGTATTTCTTGGAATACATCTTCAAATTCCTGTAGTACCAAGAAATCTTTGAGGCTTCGACCTTTTGTATTATCTTTCTCTTCCACATGAGCTGCATACAATTGACATCCTTTCCTAAAACATCTTTTTATCTATAAGGCTAGAATCTCCCTTATAGATATGGGTCTTGGAACTCCTTTCACAATGCTCTATTTTCCATTTCCATCAAGACATTTAAATGTCTTGTTATGACAATGTAGGACAACATGATGCTTGTCCAACCAATCCATTCCAATCAAAATATCATAAGACCCCAATGGTATGATATTTAGATCCATACTAGTATTCATGCCATTAAGACTTATGGAACAACTTCTGACCATAACATAGATTCTTCTTTTGGTTCCAGTGGCTAACGGTACCAAACTTGATTTTCCAAGTTTACTTTTCTCCAAATGTAATCTATACACTATCTTAGGATCAATGTAGCAATGACTTGCTCCTGAATCAATCAAAATAACAACAGGCTGATTTATGATCTTACCTTCCACCTTGATCATATTGAACTGATACCTTGCTTGTCGATCATTTAAATATGCATAGAATATTCACATATATTCGACTATTGTAGCTTCTTGGGGGTTTTTAAAAGCCTTCACTCTGTCCTTTCTGTGTGGTAAATCCTTGTACATGTGATCTTCCTTGCATCCCCAACATTGGATTGGTGGTCTTCCCCTTTTTCCCAAGGAATCTTCCTTTTTGAAATCTCCCTTAGCATACTGATCTTGATGATTTCTATTAGTCTCATTCCTATTGAAGGAAGGTTTGAATCCTTTCCTCCTCTGATCAGAGTTCACATTTTTCTTGTCCTTCCAAGATTTCTGTAGATATTCTCTTCCCTGGCCTTGCTCATACAAGTATTTAGCCTTCCCGATGGCTTCAGTCAAGGTCTTGGGCTCATCATACTTGATCTTTTCCTTATAAAGGGATGGAACTCCACTTAAAAATATTCGTATTTTCACTTTCTCATCACCAATGAACCTGACATAATTTAACAATCCCAATAACTTCTTCTTGTATGCTTCCATAGTCATACTTCCCAACTTGAGTTCAAAGAACTCCTTCATTTTCCTGTCATAGAAATGACCTGAGAGGTGCTCCTTCTGGAAGTACTTCTTGAAATTATTCCAAGTGATCCTACTCTCATTAATGTGCTCCACTTGCTTCAGTTTATCCCACCACATTACATCTTTCCCATGTAAATGGTAGGTGGCAATCCTAACTTCCAGATTGGATGAATAGTTATGCAACTAAAAATATCTCATGAGCCCAAGCAACCATGATTCAGCATCATTTTCCCTTTCTATTTCACCCTCAAAGGAAGGTGGCTTGACCTTCCTCAACTCTCCTTACAAACTATCTACCTCTTGCTTCCTTCTTTGGTGTCTGACAGGAGACACCTCTAGACTGCTTACGGGATCATCCGATGCATAAAAATTTATTTCTGAGTAAGGAGGTGAGTGGTGTCCATGAGCCATGCTAGCACTTTTGGAATAACCATCTCTTTTACAATCATCCCTTCTTTCATGGAACCTGCCTTCTTCCTCTTGTCTTGAGTTTGATCCCTTCTTCGTTTGTCTACAAATTATTTAATCTATGCAACACTTAAGAATTTAGCTGACTTTTCTCTCTCATCAATCTTTCGTAGTCTTCTTTGTAGCTTTGCACTTCCATCTTCAAGATTCTTACCATTTCTAGTAACATTTTCTATTCTCCTTTTCCCTTGCATCCATTGGAATCTATCTCTACATTACCAACTCTGGTATTCTAGCCTTTGGCCTCCTTATCATGACTGGAGGCTCCCTCGCCTTCTTCCATTTCCTTAATACACACCCTAAGTTGATGTGTTTAAACCCCTTAATTATGAAAAATGTACAAGCGACCATTTTGTTAGAATTATGCATATGATAAACAAAATTTCCAAACCATGCTATAGGTCTCTTTTTTTTTTTTCATGGATATCATATCCCCATTATCCAAAAATAACAGTGTCCTGTTATCCTTGGCTGACACGGAATTTCATCCCGTGCAGACGCTTCCTTCAAACCACCTTCTCAGGTGACCATGACTAGAAACCATGGCTTAATCCTTCCTTAGCACTTTTTTGTCTCAAAGACCACCAAATCAACCCTTATCCCTCCTTCCCCGAGCTCTCAATATGCATATGACCATGGCCATGACCCTGTGCTTAGCTAAAAAGCGTTTTTCCAGAGCTTCGGGACTTTGAAAATTTCTCTAGGACCGGATCAACAGTCTTCTTCCTCTTTCACGATCAACGATCGAGATCCACTTCGAGACTCCGCGCTTCAGGAGTCTCAACTTTCCTCGTTTGCCTCCTCCCAAAACTCTTTTATCTAGAGTTCATGATCTGCTGATGGGTGTCCTCCCACAGATCAGCGGTTGTGAATCGCTTCGACTCTTTAGGCTTCAGAATTTTCAAACTTTCCTCTTGCATGTTCTCCCTGAGTGATTTTACCTGAAGCCGATGATCCTTTGATGTGTGTCTTTTGGAATCAACGGTCGATATGTACTCCGGCCTTTGGGCCCTCAGGAGTTTTTGACCCAACGCAACCTATCACATCCTTCCCCACTGGAGTGCCCAGTCTTCAGACTGCACGATCTGTCGCCATGTGGCGAAATAATGGAATCAGACACGTGGCCCAATTGGGTGGGTGACATGTGTCACATTCTAATTGACATTTCAATACTCCATATGATCAAAACTTACTAACATGTGGCACACATCCCATGTGTCCACGTCGTCCCAGGTGACGCCTGCAAGCCATGTCACTTCAGGAATTCCAGGATCCACATTACCTCTAGGTGACGTCATCATGCCCCATCACTTTGTCTCTTTGGGCTTTGTGAATTTAGGAGTTTCCATATTGTCACACTTCCGATTCTCCCAAACTCTGATGTTATGAACCGACCAAACTGTCGCCATATGTCTCCCTTATCAGATGACCCATATTAACCCCGGACTTCAGGACTTCGGAAGTTACCACTGCAAGGATCAATGACTACCATTCCTTCGGGCCTTCAGACTTCGAAAAACTCAAACCTCAACTTTTTTCGAAATGTTTTATTCGAAGCTCATGATCTACTGACGTGTTTCCTCCTATGGATCAACGGTCTACAATTTCTTTGGTTCTTTAGATTTCGGAAATATCAATTTTCAACCTTTTAATTTCCCCGAAGTGAGCATATTTATGCTGCGTTTCCTCCTGGATTAGATGACTAAGTTTCACTTCGGCTCTCCGGGATTCAGAAATCTCAATTCTCAACTTCTCGTCACTCGCTCTTTCTCGGAATGATTTCTCCCAGAGCACACGATTGGTTGACATGTGTCCTCCTATGGATCGATGGTCCCCAACTACTTCTTCTCTTTAGAGGTTTGTCGCTTGAGTAATAACATGTCACTTCACTACATGCCTTTCAATTTGTGGGGGCACATATCGATGGTTTGGAGTAACCCTCTTTTCTCCCTGCAATTTTCTTGATTCTAACATGTAACCCCTTGGTGAAACCGTAGTTTGGATTGCGGGACCACCTTGGGAAATTATCTCCCGTGCAACTTGGTTCCCTGCAATGCCTCTTGTCCATTGATCTCAATCTCCAATGGGATATGACAGTTGTGATCTTAGCCCTTGCTTCCTTTTCATCGGACGACCCTTGTTCACCTATCCTCCAATCCAACGATCATGAATCTCTCCTGATCCTATAGTGGCGATCGCTCCCAAATTTGAAGGGTGACGGTCACGATCCTTCGAACCCCTAACAATGGATCTCTGGCGATCTAACTCCTGCGTAGATTCTGCTACTCCATTCCTCCTGAGATTTTCAACTTCGCAGTTAGAGTTCGATCTCAACCACGAGACTCTGACCAACAGACCCGACCCATATCGACCTAGTGTTTCAACCAAAATCTTTGATACCAAACTGTAACATACCCAACCACCCACAGGCCGGGGCATGCTACCTACAAGCCCACCCTTGGAATTCATACTCTTATCGATACCTTCTTTAATTAATAAGAATGCATAAGATACAAGATTTAGTGACATGCACAACAATATCCAACAAGCATGCATAATATAAGATTTAGTTAAACAATAATTAAAATACACAATGGAATACATTCATACACAGATAATAACATCACAACAGAGAGCACTTATCTTTATAAAAATGTGACACCAACTGGCTACAAACCAGGGACGTTCCACCCAACCATAGACACTACCGCTCCAATTCTCAACAACAGTGTCACCCCCAAGCCAGGGATATGAATCCACAAGGACAATTCCAGAGTGTACTTGGGTTCCCAAACTAGTCAGCTCTCAAGCTCTCATAGGTTTCCCAGCACCCACAAAAATCCAAGTACCCAACTCTCTTCCACCCAACCTGTACCACCCAAGAGAATGGACCTCCATCGTTCTTTGCCACGCAGACCCTCAAGCAGTCCTTCTCCCTTTTCCAGGGCCTCCAACACAGCTGGTCCAGAATCTCAATGATGGAACTCTCAAGACTTGCAGTTGTGAGAAAAACAGGTCATAGGCCAACGCATCTTAGACATGCAGGCCCCAAGTCATAGATGGATTGCACCAGTGACCATTACAACCAACTATCCCGTGGATAATCTTCAACAGTTTGGTTCCCTTTCCCAAGCCAAGACATGAATGAAGGTGGATCAATGAATGGGTGAGTGAGTGAATGAAAGTGCATGAGGTAATTGAATGAACGTACAGGAAAATCAACGAACAAGCCATTAGTCGAACCCCCCCATCAAACTAGAGGTGAGTTTAAGTAACTTTGTGGAGAATCAAGAACCTTCTGGCCTTCCCCAAGAAGATCACGTAATAGATCCCCTCCCTTAGTCAAAAAGGGTAATTAACATAGGAATAAACACTTATCCCCTCAAGCCCCCTCTCTTGTGGAATCATAGCCCCCTATAACTATAGTCCTTGTCCGTCTAGCATCCAACCATGTATTTATTATTAATAATGATAGAAAACATTAGATGTCTTGGGCACACTGGCCTTTTAATAGTTTTTTGGGCACCCTGGCCTCTCAACATTGTAACAATACATTATTTAAAATGGGGTTCAAAACCTAGGGTGTTACAAGGATACAAACAACCATTGTAACCATTGTAATATTGATGGTTGTAGAAAAAATAAGTCTTGGAAGCTACATCTAGAGTTGAATCTGAAGAACCACAAGAAAGATTCTATGATGAAGAACCTACTAGATGTGATTTGGGAAACTATATAGAGCACAATTTTGTTTTAAATGAAAATGTGTTTTACACCATTATGTAGAAGGAGGTGAATCTATGTAGCCTCCATCCCAAGCAAGAGAAGGAGATGACTAAATTCTTCCATATAAACATCCAGGTCAAGAAGAGAAAGGTGGATCCTCTAATTGATTTTGGTTCATGTGCCAACCGCATAGTAGAGGATCTAGTAAGAAATCTTGGATTGGAATTTTTTGACCATCCACACCTATACCCACTAAGATAGTTAAATAATGATGTATAACACAAGGTCATTAAGCAACATAAGATCAAATTTTCTATAAGTGAAAACTATATTGATGAAGAGAAGGTAGATGTAGTACCACTTGATGTGTGTGGTGTAGTGTTTGGAAGCCCCCACATGTACACAAGGATAAAATATTCATGAGGAGATAAAATCAACAATACATGATCAAGGATGGGAAGTCCTGCATAATCAACACACACAAAGAAAAATCTCTGATCTCTTTGGTAAGTGCTAATCCAACCTAAAGAATGATCAATTGGGGTAGGAAGTTTGTATTGCGCTTCTTAAGAGAAATAAAAAATGAGATGAATCAATAAAGGCAAAGTAGTATTTGGAGGTACATGTTGGAAATTTTGTTGTCGTTGATGTCAACCCTAGAAGAAGTTAAGAATCCCTAGAAGTGTGATCAAGAAGCCCATTAGTTGGTTGAAGAAAAAGAGCATGAGGGACATTTCAAATGCATGTAGAAACTCCATGGATTGATAGTACTCGTCAAGTCATTTCCAATGGTAGGTAACACACAACGTGGCTCCTCATGGTTGAGGATATATGTCTGCTTGAAGATAACCATGTGCCATGTGAATTGAAAACAAGAAGTTACAAGTCGACCCTAAAGTCAATTAAAGAAGAAAAGTGTTGCAAAACAAGAAGTGATAGGTTGACCCTGAAGTCAAGAAAAGGAAGTGATTAAAAGGGTATAAATACACATTGAATAACCTCTCATTATCATAATACAATCAAGTGATCTCTAAGAACAAGTTTGGTAGTGAAGTTGTACGAAGGAGGCTGCACTCAGAGCTTCAGGTGAAAGGAAGGTCGGAGTTGCAGGTGCAAGGAGGGTTTTTGAAAACCCCTATCTAGATATTCCCTCGATGGTTGAGTATACAGTGTCTTGTGAGGCCCTCGTGCGTGGTCCTAGCCTCGTCACAAGAGGCCTCTCTAGTTGAATAGTCTTATCACACGAGGAGCTCTGGTATTGCATATTTTGGTACATGATTTGAGGTGTATTCTTGAAGATGTTGGCACAAGTTTTTATGCAGTTGTTGTACTCAGTCTAATGGTTATAGTTTGACAAGTTGATTATTGTATATACATATTTAAGAGTGGAGTTAAGGGGAAAGGAAAGGGGTTTGTAGCCTCCTTTTGGTTGGATCCAAAGAATATACAGAGTTGTAGCTTCCTTCAGGTTGGAGCCTGTAAACTAGGGGGTTGGAGCCTCCTTATAGTTGGTGATGAAAAATCTTGGAACTTGTATCTTCCTTTGAATGTAATATTTTATTATATAAGAAAAACATTTTGTGGATTTCCACGCAAATCTATTGTACATTGTGTATTTATTCTTCTACTCTTTATTGTATATTGGATACATTATTGATTGGAAAGTAAAATTGTAAAAGGTGATAAATTGTACTTGATATTGATTCACCCCCCTCTTAGTATCA